>JAMKCH010069073.1:0-22839 GCA_023653785.1 Ophioderma brevispina
GTTGCAAAGCCCTATTCAATACTGTGCTAATATTGATGGTTAACCACTAAAACGGTGCTTTTTTGTTTATATCTTGGGAATGAAATGGATTTGAGGGCTCAAATTTCAGGACGACAATGAGAAAAATACGGCCTTTCATCTGATATCAAAATCAATACTACTTCCGGGTAAATCAGGGGGGTCCCAAAGACGATCGGAACACGCAGGGCGCAAAATAACCGAAGGCACCGAAGGCAATTGCCTTCGGTGCCCCTACCAGTTGCCTTGATGCCCTAAATTTTTGCCTTTCTTGGCCCTATTCTTTAACATGCAATTGCCTTGATGCCCTTTTACACAATTGAAAATTGCCTTGAAATTGGGTGCCCTTTAAAAATCTTATTTTGCACCCTGCCGCCCGAACACGCACCTTTAACAATTGGGGATGAATTTAGTATTCTGCCACCACATCCTTCAACATGCAGTTTATTCTGTTGAGGCTGCCGAATTCATAGGGTTGTGGCACAATACTAAATTCTTTCCAACAATTGTGTCTACATGATTTGGTAATAATGATGCTACTTTGAAGAAGGGAAACAAGTCCATCAACCAGGTAAAATCAGGTATCATGTAATTTTGTGTGTAACATGGTGAAGCGCAATTCAATTACCTTTCGTCTGTGGTATAGGATTATATTACTCTACCACAGATTCGATCTGTGTAGTGAGCAAGCATGGTGAGGCCGAGTATCCGCTAGCGCGTTGTCCTTCACGTAGCGTTGATCATCGTCCATACCTACCTCAGGCTCATACACACAAGCGTACGCCGTAGTCCTGATGATCATGACTAGATAGTCTTAACTTTTTTATGGCTGCTGTTATCACAGACTATCTAGTCATGAAGAGTTGTGTGTAGTGAAAGTGCCATTTAAGCCAAGATACACAGACAGCTTCTGCTCTAACTTTACAGCTGCAAAATGCCTTAAATATTCTCATTATTTGCAATAAACGTTATATTTGTAGGCATTCTTGAGAGTCTTCTGCATCATGTGATAACCATTTTTCCAGATTTAAAATTCACATTATGAAATTTCAGGTGAAACTTACCCTTGTTGTGTTTACATTGGGCTGCCAAATTTGGCAGCCTGTGTACATGTTGACATGAACTTTTTTGGGAACAAATTGTAGCATTGGTAAGACAATTATTCTACAGACTCTAGAGATGCTATGTATGTCAAAAGAAAATTATTTTTTTCTTTTTATTTAGGAAATATACATCTCAAAACATCTCAAACC
Source organism: Ophioderma brevispina (assembly GCA_023653785.1). NCBI lineage: Eukaryota > Metazoa > Echinodermata > Ophiuroidea > Amphilepidida > Ophiodermatidae > Ophioderma > Ophioderma brevispina. The sequence continues at coordinate 1,272 of JAMKCH010069073.1, forward strand.
TTAAATGGCATTGGAACTCCACAGAACAGTTGTAACTTATGGCACCAAAGATTATGTCCAAATTTTAAAAGATGATGCCATAAGTTACAATTATTGGAACTAAGGGAATCCCCGAATGGCGGTGAAAACAAACTGTGCAAATTGCGTCTTTAAGTTCACTGCACATCGTTTGACACTACATGTATATGCGTGCAGTGCACATTGAATTACGCACATTATTGCCAAGACGTTGCCATGCAGATTTTGTTGAACTCCCGGATGTCCGCTCCAGGCTTTTGGAGCTCGTCTTGTAATCCTTACAATGTCACTGAATGTAAAGGCTTTGTAAAGGTCCTGGGTTCGATTCCCACTACTGACGAAAATTTTAATCTAGTATTATTTGGACCTAGATATTGCAATGGAAACTTCCAACTTGGCTAAACTGCGATTTATAAGGTAAGTATAGGGTTACCTGCAGTGGCGTAAATTTCTTTTTGACATTGGGGGGATGGGGTTGACGAAAATTTATGAATGAAATAGTGTTTGCTGAAAAGATCCATTAATAGCACATGTGCACGCAAAATTTTGCCATTTAGAAGCTAAAATCCTTAAATGTAATTGCAATTAGAACAAAATGCGCACGAAGCGCGCAGAAATTTACCAATTTTTAAACTATTATGGTAAAATATGACATGATGAGGTTATTTTGGTCAAAAACACATGAACAGGCATCAACATGGGGGGGGGGTAATCCCATTGACCATCCCCCTTAGTTGTGCTTGCCCAACTCGATGTATTTTGTCAATTTATCGCGGTGTTCCCTGTAACTGGCTGGTTAGTACTTTCACATGTCTTTACTACTCACTCATCGAGTTGGGCGAAATTCATATCGAAATTCAAGGAGTGCAAATTTCCCTTTATTACTACGTCATTATTGGTGGAATCCCTGGGCCTGTCACTGCCAGGAAGTGGAAATTATGTATCATTAGCGGGGGAATTAATTTCTAGATTTTTAACAGGAATCGAAATTTATTTCTTCAATAAATGGATGGATTATCATAAGAACACTCTTAGGTACGTATCTTCATCACTTTTGTGCCAGAGTCTGCTTAAAGGTGCAACGAGAGATTTCACACACCGGATGTCCATAAAAAAATCAAAAGTACTGATTTTTGCCCTGATGTAAAGCTTTCCATAAAAAATATCCCCATCTGAAAGGATCAAGCTGAGAAATGTTTCTTTGGTACAAAATTGTGAAATTTCTAATTTCGTATAGGAGCAAATACGAAATTCAGCCTTTGTTTTATATTGAAATATAAGCAAATCAAAATCACCTTTTTCTCTCTTTCAAGACATTTCTGTAGCCATATACAAAGTAAGAAATCTATTGAGTATCTAATCGATATGAAATTACTATTATGACACAATATTTGGGTGCCTCAAAATCTCTCGTTGCACCTTTAAATAAAGTGGAAATTCAACCAATTCGGGCGCTCTTGTGCCACGAGCGCACGACTCCTCAATATTTACATGAATGTAGCCCCACTGTCCCAGTATAGGTCTAGTACAACGGAGTCATACTGAAATTTTCGGGCATGTCAGACGAGTCATTATCAATCTTTTGCATTTCACATTTACGAATCACCCTCATTTCTAGTATAACAACATTACATAAGTCAAATCGTGTAGCACGAATCCCGACAAGAATATCTCCATAATTCCTGCAAAATATTTATTTTCATCGAAGAAACAGAATTGCAGGAGATAAATAACAAGTACAAGTAAGTGCATGATAAATACTGCGGCCATTAGGGTTATTTTTCTTAGTGTAATTGACTTCCGACGCAGCACTGTGTCGACAAGTCCATGAGCATGATGAGTCTATACACTTTATACAGTGCTTGATTGCTACGGCTTTTCAATGCATTATTGGCCTTTACGTCGTGCCGACCACCAATGTAAAAAAAACGACGTAAAGGTTCCCTGTACTAGTATAGGTCCAAATTCGAAAAGCAGGGACAGTGGGGTATGCCTCACTAATCCCCCTCATCAAAATATTGGGGGGGTATATCCCCCCCATCCCCCCGGGATTTACGCCTATGGATACCTGGTCGGCCCCTAGCCGCTTGTACAGTAACTGTAGCACTGACTTACTCATTGTACTGCAGACTGCAGTGCAGAGCCTGCTGAGTGAGACTGAGTGAGAGCTGGACAAGCATGCAAGCAAGCAAGACGCAAGTCATGCAACCAAGCGGCTAAGGGCCGACCAGGGGACCGACACGGTAACTTTGTCATCAAAGTAGTCTTCTTTGTTGACCAGGGTTAATCCGATGACATCATACTCCCATTCCCATCAATGGCCAAGGCTTGGCGATCCACATCGCGATATATGAATGGAGCTATGTACAAAATCAATGACTAACATTGATAGTTTTGCAGCATATAGATGTTTTTTTTTGTGTGCAAAGTGTAAAGCGTGCCAGCTATATAGAACACCAATTTACCTTATATGAAAAGGTTAGAAAAAAAATTTTATGATAATACTTAATTTTGAAAGTACAATTTCTATATATAGGCCTAGTATCTATGGACATGAATCAGTCGCTTTCTTTTTTTCACAATAGTAATTTTCTTTACGTTGATACCATTTTTAGACTGGAAGCAGGGTGCCGTCCGGGCCCTCTTTCTTTTAACTTTAGCCTAGGGTTAAACATAAACTTTTAAATAGAGAATGAATAAAATTAGGGAGAATGCGATTTCAACATCAACTTAGACTTACAGATGTTTACTATTTTCAGTTGCAAGCATTTCATTTGAAAGAGGACAATAACTTAAAAATGAGGGGTCAATCTTTGTAGGTAGTGTGAACATGAGCGAAGTTACGGGGGAAATCTATGAACACATATTGCCGTTGTAAAAGGTGACAATGTGTGCAGGTACAATGTACAATATGGTAGTGACCTCAACTGACCTCCAATTCTTTACTCTATGTGAACAGTTACAGATTTCACACACTGGCTTTGGAGCTTTAAGGAGAGTCAACTTCATAAAACCTAGTTTTTGGCAACCAAAAACAGAGGTCAACATTATCTTTTAACATACTCGGTATCATCTACGACTATGGTTTTTGGTTACCGCTGCGGTAAACGGGAAATGTACATATTATAACCAGAACAGTCGAAGTTGCGACGTGCACACCTTTTCATACTGCTGTACATTACAAAAACTCTATTGTCCAAATAAAACTCCACTTGTGTGCTATTAGATACTAGTCCATCAACCGTACCATTCTTTTTTGATATGTCCTTCCAGGGCGATAAATTATGTAAAAATAGGGCCTTCCGAATTACTCGAGAGAAGTTTTACTGAAGCTGTTGACATCCAATTTTGACCTTTGACTTGTCAGGTAGATAGACTATCTCCGGGCGTATGAACTCAAAGGAACGCGCTCATTTGGTCTTGTTTGGATCGATTGAACGTGTATGGCGTTCGTATTATTATTACATTGTTTAAATGATTTTGTTAATTTTTGGTCTCTATTTACCAGCCGTTACGAAAATAAATGGCATCGTCATATCGCGCACGGTAATTATGTGATTTCGCACATATTTTTACTAATAAAATAACTTCAAATTGCAGTGCTGATCTGTAGTATAAATACAACATTGGCATAACCATTAACCATACCTTTACATGGGGTGGGGTGGGGAAGGAACATAAAGACTTTTCTGAGGGGACAAATTGATCCTTCTCCGTAAGCACTAGGTATTCTGGGGGGGGTGGGGGGGTTCTCACATCGGATGAAGTATTGGTATGTGCCGCCTCTAATGCCCTCATTTTTAGGACCATTTCAGTCCAGAGACCCTACTTATAATTCCTTACAACTTTTTTTTTTTTTTTAAACAAAAAGTAGATGGAAATTGATGGAATCGAATTTTTTAATATTTTTTGGGACAACCTCAACTAACAGTAAACCTAACCTGTTAAAAATGCTTTTGATAAAGTTAATTTCATCTCTTCGCAGTGACATTAGATTTCCTTTTCAAAATTTCCCCCCAAATTACCGCCCCCCGGTGGATAGATCTAGCTACCTTGCAATGGATATTATGACATGATGCAAACACAACGGTTTATTTAATTGTGAGTCGCCCAAATAGTTTCTTAGTTTAAAAAAAAAATCTACCCTCCTTTCGTCCTTCAGAAAAGATACTCATGTTTCTACTTCTCTGCTCCAAAATAGCACCAAAAAATCTTGATTTAGCTTCATATACAACGACTGGCCCGTGGCTACTACCGTGCGTTCACAATGTCCTGCCCGACACCCCAGCGAACACGTTTGGAAGTCGCGTTTAAACACTCCAAACAATACCCAAACATACTCGTTTATTTTGTCACGTGTTTGACCCTGGTATGACCAGGGTGTGACCTTTAACCTGTATTGGCGCATCCGGTTGGGACTTAGACAAAAATGTGGATTCTGCCTGTTCCCAAATTCGTCAAAATCGTTCTTTGTTTCTTTTTTTCAGCCTGAAACGGCAGTAAAAAAAACATATGGAAAGAGGTATGTGAGATTCTTCGTATATAGAACTTTTCAGTAACTTGCTTTGTTGTTGTAACTTGAGGAGGAAATACTGGCTTTATATTCTTTCATTCTTCTGCAATGGCTCCTTTTGAAAAACCATAGGGTCCCCCCCCCCCGTTCATGATAAGGTACAGTTTAAGATAATGGCGACCCTTGGTTTCAGTTACTGGAACTACCTAAAACCGCGTTTTGACAATATGAAAGCGTATAATCAGGCATTACTCCACTACCAACCTAAGTCAACATCACGCTATTTTTAAGTATCAAAAATCGTTTTTCTAAATTTTTCTCCATTGGACCACACAGTAAAGCCATTTTTAGTGTGTGGGCAAAGGCACATTCACTTAGTTATTGGGTGAGTGGCTCCATCTTTTTTTGTGATGTGTTGCCTACCTACTGAGTTAGAGTGGATTGCGCTTCGACATTTTGTAAGAATCGCCCCTGTCCTATGTATAGCCTATATCTGCTCAAATGTTTATGATACGAGCTACTTCTGTAGTTTACAACCAATTAGTTTTAACGAAGTGTTTTCGTAGCCGTATACGGCTACCTAACCTCGGGTTCGGTAACCGTATACGGTAAAATAGCCCGGGGTAGTCGTTTCGGTAGCCGTACGCGCCATCCTTAAGGACATCGTACTAATATACAATTTTTGCAAGTAGGGCGCAAGCCGTGAACAAAAAATGGGTTGATTTTGGTCTTGAGCAATTCGACGTTCAAAATTCCAGTTTTTTTCCTCACGAAAACAATGTTGCATTGTTATTAAGACAACGTCAACGACACAGATTCAAATGAAATTGTTTGAAAACAATTTTACGTACTCTTTCATTTCAAAGAATTTGACTGCTGTATTTGTAGAATACAGAAGTTATTGTTTTGAAGTACATGGTAATCCCCTCAAACCACGAACTGTTACGGTGTTGTTACGGCTATATGCGGTTCTAATTTGCATATCAATGAGTGTCAATAGAGAGAATCGATGGGCAGCTTGATCGTGAATGCTAACCGATCATCAAGAAGTGATTTTAGCTGAAAAATATTGTTAATGTATTACATTATTGAAGCAGTTTGGAATTTGGGAAAAATCGCGGTAAATGTCGGATTATTCCTGCGTATAAAAACTGCAAATTGGGCAGCTTTCAAAGAAGCATAGAAGTCTTTAGCTTGAACAAAAGACACTACAGAATATAGAGAGGGGAATTTAAAACAAGGTATTGATAGGTTGATTCGTCACGTCAAAACGGTATATCCCAGTAGTCCGTTATTTAAAAGCCTTTTTAGCAGTAACAAATCCCATTTTTTTCTTTGTAATATCGGTCGTCTCTTCAATTTGTATAGTCGAAAAAAATTTCTTTACCAAAGTTGCAGGTGGAAGTGGTTGATAAGGTTCGGGTTTTGTGGGAAGGTTATGAGTGACAGTATTCATATTTCGTTTCCATGGGTAAAAATTATCGGGAATAGTTAAAACATTTGGCTTCGTAAAAGAATCATGACATACGGCAAAAATGTACTTTTGTACCGTCAACACTCAGTTTCGATATAGTGGATCTGTCCTACGGGGTCTGTCGACAAGAAACCCGTTTTTTTTTAAAATGTTTGTATTTTATAAAGGGATTTTTACTCATTTTTTGTGTTCAAAAAATTTACTGAATCTGTTTGAAGACGTATTTTGGAGTAATTTACAGTGCTGAAAATCACTGAAAAGAAAACAAATTATGGACTTTTGAAAATAGGTCGGTCCTCTTTTCCCGTGCTGGAGAAAAACAGGGTCGGTCGGAAGACAGCTTTTTTTATTATGCATACTTGTTTTCTTTATTTATATATTTGTTAATTCATTATTTTTTGTCACTTTTTATTTTATTTCTTCCTTCTTTATCCTTAATCTATTTTTTTTATCTGAGACGAATATAGATTTAGTTATATTCGTCTCTGGTTTAGTTAATATCGTTTGCTCTGATAGCCAATTTATACATTAAGGGGAATTAACCCTTCAGAGGGCCTAAAATATAAACTACATATTGAAACTGAGGCCAGAATTACCTCTTCTGTTGCTTTAGGTTTGACGACAATCGGAGCTTAGTTCAAAGTTATAATCGAAAATGTAACTTCTCAAATGGAAATTTCCTATTCCGAGTTTCTATGTATTTTATTGTGTTCTCAAGCTGGCTATTTAATTTTTTCCACTTAAAATTATATCTCAAAAGTAAATAAGAGAGAGGGATAAAAAAGCAAAGTAAAACATACTTATTGGACTAGATGCATTGAACTAGAATAAAGCCACTTGCCCAGAAGAAGAAAGAGCTCCAGGGACGGTTCTCGTTTGGAAGAAAGGTTTTAACTATAACAAATAAGTCATGACTCATATTTCTAACACATTCATGGAGGGGGTTGCAATTGCCACAGGATGTTCCTAATAAAGGATTATTGTGTTAATTATTTTGGTGCATGGATAGGCCGGATCGGAAGTCCAAAAACTCCGTGCGATCATATTTCCTACCATGCTATATTTCAAGTTTAAAAAACATAGGCTGAATTCGTATTTGTCCCTATACGAAATTAGAGTATTAGATGGGGAATTTTTATGGAAAAGCTTTAATCAGGGCAAAAATCAGTACTTTCGATTTTTTAGCGACACCTGATATGTGAAATCACTTGTGGCACTCACGGTCGTACATGAGTATGGCATGGATCGTTCTTTTGTCACGGATGACTGGGGTCCGGCTTTAACCGATCCACTGTGGACAGGCTCCGTAGCCGTATCCGGCTACCTAACCACAAAGCCCGTTTTGGTTATATAGACTTACGGAACGGAACCCCGGGGTTAGGTAGCCGTTAGATACGGCTACGGAAACAATCCCTAGTTGTAAAGGAAAGTATCCGCCGATGATTTTGGATGCAATCGGGAACCTGATGTTGGGATGATTTTATCAGTCAACCAATAGAGAGTACTTGGTTGACAAGGTTACCTGGTCGGGCCTAGCTGCTTGTGTCTCATTTCATGAAGTGTGAGTTTACATTTTTGAAGCAGCTGTAGCTTGTAATTGAATTGAGCTTACCTGAAATACAATGACGTTTTATTTGGTACTAGGCTTAGTAACACCTGTAAGACCCTACACAATGTGTAATTAATGCGGAGTTAGGCTGGCTAACTCTCCCATGACTCTCCGCTTATCAATCAGAGAACAATGGCAAAATTTTACACTGGGATCAGCGCTCTAGCGTCACCATAATGCACCCTTAGCGATCTTATAGTTACATTTGCAGGTGGTGAAAGTCATCCTGGCGTGCGAGTGGTGGGGGTCGTCAGCTTCATCTCAGCTCATCTGGACCAAATAAATAAAAGGGATTTAAAAAAATGTATAGACGGATGGCATTTATGAATGTACGCGCCAACAAACCTCCAAAATGATTGCATACAAGTTGCTCAGAAGACTGAGAGAAAAACAACTGTTAAACTATATTGAGCCATTTGGCAGCAGGATTTTTTTTCACTCGTTGGTTTGAATGCATTCTTCATACTGATTGACCATTGGCAAATCAGAAATGCAACCCTTTCATATACCAATTTGCAAGAAAAAGGGACCTGTCAATATGCCAAAATCGCAGAAAATGCAACCCTTCTCGGCCGCATCTGCCCGTATCCCCCTTTTCCACTAAAGACCCCCTTGCAGCTTCTCTTTTTCCTTTAGGTGGCGACGAAGGCGACCACACTTGGTCTCTGTTCCTTTTCCTCGAGTTCCATTCTTTTAGTCAACACTTTTTTCTGCCAATTGATCAGTAGTATCGTTCGAGAGTCGATTGATGACTTAAGGCAAGTATCGACATGCTGATCATGCATACCGCTTTCGTTAAGTGTGGTCACTATGTGCATGCTTCCATTTGGTGCTGCGATGCAGGTTTGGCGGTTAACAGTGTGCCTTTATTGTCGTCTGGCTTCTTGGCTGCTGCTTTGTGAGTTTCATATGTTTGACCGATGAAAGGCGGCTGTGTCGACGAGACCTCAGTATGTCTCACAGATTGCCTCACATACCACGGGGTCATGATAGAGCTGCATACATCTCAGCTGCTCCCGCGGAGCAGAGTTCGCCACGAATACTAGTACACATCCAGCACTAGTAACATCAGTTCTTAATCTGAACGTCAAGTGTACACGTCTAACCATGGCTGTGCCATATTCTGCTGACCTTGGTGCAGTATCATATAACGCAACATATGCTGTTGTGTACGACAATCTCACTTATATAAGAAGCTATCTACGTATAGTCTAAGAGTCTGTCACTGCCTACTTGTCGCCTTCCGAGTAAACCAGTACTCGACTTCGTGACGCCCGAGTAATCCCAGTTTTGAGTGGCACTACACTTGATGAGATAACACCTTCTAGATAGCCCCTGTGGGTAGAGGATTTGTACTATGCTATACTATAATATCTGGACTCTGGAGCATGCTCGTTATTGAGTGCAGGCTTAAAATTAGATGTGAACAGAGAGACTTGTCTATCAACAGAGTTTGATGAAAGAAGTCCTTCAGCATCTTTTATAATTGACGACAGCTACTAAGTTATGCGTCCGCACGTAATTCTATTTCATAGTAGTTGACAGCAGCCGCAGTCCAAAATGTTAGTCTGTAAAGCCTGTCCTCCCCACATAACACTGATCTCCTCTTTTTCGCAGCATCGTTTGCGTTTTCTTTGTTTAATTCCGACGCTCTAACTCATCCGTGTTGATCACGCTCCTTTCTTAAGTTATTTCACATCATAACTTTTTTTAGAATCACACACAGCGCTCCTGTCCCCCATTTTGACTTTGACACAATTTTGACGTCTGTCTTCAGATAGTTCTTTTGTACCTTTGTTTTGTGAGAAAGTTGTTATTAGAATCATGGACCCTTTTAGCGACTCGCCAAAAATTCGTGAAGTGTGTTTCAGAAGTTCTTTTTTGATGTTTAAAAGTTTATTGTTTAAAAAGCTGTGAGAATTAAATGAAAACACTTTTCAGCTCAAAAACAAAACTAGATAAAGATGAAATGCCCAATGTGATTTGCAATGTGAACTAGCACACTAAGTTTGCAGAGCTTGTTACGCATTGATGAACTTTCTGTCAGAAGATGTCACAACAGTATGATTTTACGAATAACAGCACCTTTTTGAAGGAATGCCCCCAGTTTCAAAATTTGATAGATTTTTGCCACAGTTATTGTTGTATTTGTGTAGAAAACTATACCGGCGAACGAGATGCTAAAAAATGCGTACATATCATAAACTATAGCGAAGTTGTAATTAGAAATTGGGGATCCACAGTGGTACTTTAACGGCAGAGCTGAAATGTTAAGTTTATGTCGTCCATGACGACATATTATGCCACCTCAAAAAAATAAACCTCAATTTTTTTGAAATTGGGAGTCACCGTTCTTCAAAAAAAAAAATGTGATGTTATACTTTAATGTAGGCATACTATTATGCAGACCACAGTAGTGCTTTGGTCAGTATTATCAGCAATATTATTAGTGTGATGTTGGTATTTACATGTACAAACATTTTCTTGCAACGGTTGCATATTACCACCATTATTGGCGGGCATTATTGGCCTAATTTTAGTATGGTAAGCACTTTTCCACATTTTAGTTAGAATTAGAATTAGAATTCTTTACAATTTCTATATGGCATTTTCTTTAATATAGAATTTCTTTACAATCGTGTACATTAGCAGTAGGATTGTCTTTCTATATGTTTATTAGAAGTTTCTTCGACAGTTTTTATATTAGATTTTTAGTGTATGTTATGCTTAGCATTATCTTTGTGCTAAGTTGAGAGTGAGAAAACAGTTTAGCAAAGTCCAGAGGCAAAGTCTGTATTAACATGAATATAACTCTATGCAATATTTTTGACATTATTGGTGGCTAACGGTCATGATTTGCATCAGTACTTCTTAAAACATTAAAATAAATTTTTAAAACTAAGTCTGTTTGTCAATGTCCAGGTCCAGGCTGCGTCAGGGTCGTCTTAGTGAAAATAAATGTTAAAACACCCTGGGAAATAAGTCTAACCTTGGGTAGCCGAAAGCTTTTGGTCATAAGCCTTGTGAATAATGGAAAAACAAACTTGCGCCATTTGCGATTGCATTTGTGACATTTTGGTCCTGGAAGGTGAGCGAGATAACAGTTTGGAATAACCTATTCAGTGCTTTATGAGCCTTAAAGCTCAGTGCAAAAAGATGGCAGAGTTCCAGGTAAGCGTGATAAATTGCATTTCGACCTGCAGTTACTGTGACAACAAGTAGCATCTGATCTGAAATCGGATGCACAAAAATGTGGTAAAAATGTTTGTCGTCGCAGACATCTCACTCCTGATGAACGTATCGGCAGATAGTAGACCGCGTACTCATTATGACATACATGTATACGTGACTAAAGTTATATTGTAATATTATGAATGACTGCGTATGTGATGCTAGTTTGAAACCTGTATTTTAAAGGTGTTGAACCAACGAGATTTCACCAAATCAGAGGTGCCCTTAAAAAAGTAAAAATTATTAATTGAAAATTCTGATTTTTTTGGCAGTTGCAAGAGTGACTAAAACATGCTAAAGTCAAGACTCTAGAGTGGTGTACACATCAAAATACCCATGTCGGGAAAGGATTTGAAAAAAATTGTGTGAAATTTCCTCGAGCAAAAGCAAAAACAACATTCAGCCTATGTTTTTTGTATGAAATATAAGCCACGTACAAATCCCCTTTGTTTTCATAAATTTTAAGTTATTCCGTAGAAAATAACGTTAGAGGAATCAATTGAAATCACAGACAGCATGATGACATTGTGCAGTAATGGGGGTGACTTGATCTTTGCACTTATAAAGATCGTAGAGTGTTTTTTGATAAAAAGTAAAATTTTTTATTTTTAGTGTGTTAATTTTTGACGGAAAAATGAAAATACAATTAGCTCTGTACGATCATGCTGTTCCTGCAGGCCTGCCATATCAAACTTGATGTTGTGTAAGGGGTGAGGGATGGACGATTTATGTCTATAATTTTCAATCTTGATGAATGGCTTCACCCCAAAACCCCAAAGTTTTGCGCTGATATTTCAACAGTTTTGAGTGAGAGCTTAAAACGTGATTTGTAATCCCATAGTACTGTGTAAAAATTATATTGGTCCGCCCAAAATGGAGCATATTTTGCTCATAAAATCAAACTAAAAATACTTTAGCCCTAAGATTTCAACAGCGTTTTAAATGACGAAAAATAGTAGCTTTATTCTGATACGCAAAATTTTGACCACTCCGTTAAAATCCGGGGTCCCTGGGGATGAGCTATTATCAATCGGCCGCCATGGCTTTAATTTAATTGTTTTTTCAAAGTTATTGTAAACAATCTTAGCCTAGAGATTAAACTACTTAGTTCTCCAGGTAGACACTGATACTATAGTTATTAATCTTTCCCTGGAGTGGCCAGCGCACGATGTGTTGAAAAAAAAAAAAAAAAAAAAAAAGAGCACACATGGGATCCGGCCAAGCACACATGGTTTTTTTTTCAACACATCGTGCGCTGGCCATCTCCAGGGAAAGATTAGAAATTCCAAGTCTAGCCTAAACATAGTCTTAGCATTTCCCATTTCACTAGCCTATAGCCTACTCAGCTGTTTACCATTATGCCTTAACAGGGGAAGAAAATTTCTTGTAGAGTGGCGAAGAATCAGTCTTGATTCTTATCAAATAATTTTGCGGGAATCATCCTAATTCGCTACAATTGCACGTCGCACGTACGGACTTGTTAGGTTAACATGTATATTTTAAGCTTGTTTTATTATCCCAAATCTGCACATATCTCAAAATGACAATTTCTGATTTATCATGTTTGTTGGAGCAAGTCACAAAATTTGATATTTATAATATGAATAATTCTCAAGAACAGGGCACAAAACGAGGGCTATAAGGGTAATAGCCCTCAGTTTTCACAAAATGCCCCCCGTTAGAAATTTGGGCCTATGGTAAGAAGGTCGCAAGTCAAAACTGGGTCCTCTTTTTGTTTCACACCAAAAAGTTTGAAAAAAAAACCACGCCTTTTAATTCAACAGATTGTAACTTTTACTGTGTACAACTTGAGACCACACATTGATATAATTGCCTGAAAGCTTATATTTCCAAGGATTTCATTCTAAAAATAAGCGTAATTATACAGGGTGGGAAAACATATTAGGGTGTAACAGGAAGAAAATGTCATTTTTTGGGCACCATAATGGAGGAAGACCCTGAATTTTTTAAAGATCAAATGATGAGCCAAAAAACCACTTATGAATTTTGAATGATAGTAATTATGGCTATCACTAATAGAATTAAGGGTTGCCTGTTGTCTGTGAGGGCAAGAAATACAGGGTGATCAAAAAACGTACTTTCAAATGTAAAAAAATATTATTATTTTGTTTATTGGTTGTGATTTTTTAGTGTTTTTCTTTAATTAATACCCTTCTAAATTTGTAGTGTTAATACAACTTGTATTTTTCAACACTTTCTTTATTTTTTGTTAATGAAATATACCACGTTTGCAGTATACACAGGGTGGTTCAAAGTTGTATGTGGTTCTTCCAGCACATTAAAATAGAATTAAAACTCGGTATACTCAAATTTGACACTAGGGTATTTAAGAAATGTCAGCAGGTTAATGTTTAAATAATGAAATGGGAAATTAAATTATTTGTACACAATGTTTTAAAATATGTTGTATAATAGAGGTGGCTGAAAAGTTCTCTTTGTGTCACTTAAGTACAGGGTGTGTCTAATTAATACATTTGTCTAACGGTACAATTTTACAAACTTGTTAGGGTTTTCACCAGCAGTCAGGGGCTTTAACATTAATACTGATCACACAGTTGCTCAACAACTGGTCCAGTTTTTAAAGTGCAGCTATAGAACACATGATATCTTCAATGGTCCTCAACCTTTCAGGCCATGCGTTTTGAACTCGTCACCCTTAGCGTTGCGTGGCCAAGTTTTCCAAATTTGACGCCTTCGGAGCTTTATGTTAACATATTTTCAGAAGTAGTACCCCTACCACCCATTAAATTATACATTTTCTGAAAGGTAATGTCATGAGGAATCCAAATATGGTGTTAAAAGGAGGTAGGGTGAGGTGGTAAGATGTTATGACTGAAAATAATATGCTTTTTCTGAAACAAAAAAATGACCTCTCAAGATTTATAACTCTACCCCCTTTGCTCCTAGCATTAATTTCTCATCAATTTTGAATTTCCTCATCAAATGTTATCAAGAAAATGTTTCACACCCTGTGTGGTGTACCTACGTACTTTCCATATTGGTCATCCATTACGCCAACATTGGGTAATTTGAACGTTAAAATTGGTATCCTTCCATCCTGACTCTTCAGGTACATTTAAACATGCCATTCCTAATTGATTCATCACCATAATCATATTCTTTACCGCTGATTTAATTGCAAAAGAAGATAAATTACTACAACAAAAAATGTTTTAAGGTACAACCATGGAAATCACCTTACTTATTCAATTAAATGTCCATTGCAGGGTGCTTGCTTGCTAACAATCGTAATCGCACACATAATGTCTACATAGTCATCATTGCTTAAAAATGCCAGCAGACTCTTGTTTCATCAGTTCAAACAAATCCAAATGACGTACACAGTCATTTTGGCATAAATGCCTTGGAATTGGTCTTGGCCTTGTATTTTTGAACCCCGCCTGGACACAGTTCTGCCTCATAATAATAGCCACAGATAACTTTAGTTCCTTTTGATATATGTATGACCAAAATCATCATCAGTGCTATATCCTCTATATTTTACAACACCATTTGATGTAACATGAAAACGAAAAGTCATAAAAGAATCAGAACTTGGCTTGATGACTGACAATGGAATCTTTGCATACTCCATGGGCTTATCATATGTGTCCGCAGAGTCTTATGATCTTCTTCATCGTGTTCATCATCAACCTCTCTTCGCCTGAATAGTAGTCTGAAAATTTAATAAGGAGGTCATTACCCTGCCCTACTTTCACTTCAGGCATAGCTTTAAGCATGTATCCATTTGTCTGGGCAGGGGATGGAAGAAGAGAAGAAATGTTATAAATCCCATCAAATGCCTACTGATAACAAAAACTTTGAGAGTATCACATTTGAGATACTTAATTTAGTATGATCCATGCAACGATTTGCAATGTGTTAGATTATAGGCCTACTGTGAAATATAAATTATTTTAGGATTTTGATTTGTTTTAATACCTTTTGTTTGTAGCAGTGTTATTTGGCTTTAAAAAGATACCAAAAAAACCATTGTTATAGCCCCTATAGTAGTGAAATATTCCAACTTTTAGTGCACGCAGTTACTATTTCACCATAGAGTTTGTGTGTGGAGCCTCCCCCCCTCACTTCCCTCTCCTCCCCCTCCTCCTCCACCTCGGCTCCACCAATTCAATCAACCATATCTCCCATCTCCCCAACATTCATAGGTTTATAGTTTCTTATTTGGGTGTTTCCGTAAATTAGGGGGGCCAACTTGTGACATTTTGGCACCGAGAAAAAAGGACAAAACAAAATTATAAGGAGGATCTCATAATTTCTTTAACAAATATTTGATAATACCATTCCACGTTAAATAACAATCAATTAGTCAAAAGTACTTTCAAAAACTTGAAAATATTGCTATAAAACTGCATTCCGGTTCCCGTTAAATGGGACAACCAAATCAATTTCTGATTTTTTTAAAGATAATTTCTTACTATGTGATATGTGTATAGTTTTTATTGTACATTTTGGGTATTGAGGGGGGCACATAGCTTAATAGTACATGGTCATGCCTGCATATAAAACAATGTTTTTCAGGTACAAGTGTGTAAGCGGACACCATTTGGGTGTCCCGTTTACCTACCGGGAACGACAGATCACCACAGGATATTCAAAATTTAAAAGGTTTTTAGATACAGCTGTCTTAAAAACTAAAAACTTTGCACGATACAGCATGAATTACTTATGCAAGCAATTGGCAATTAACTTTAAGCTATGTCACATACATTCAGTTTTCCCTCAAACAAACCATTGGTTCCCATAGTAAACGTGAAAAGCGGGACACCAAAATTTTGGGTTTTGTTTACACGGAAATCAATGACTTGCATTGATTATACATGATCGGCTATTAACCAAAACAGTCTGATTTATTATGTTATGAGAAGCTGTAGTGTTTGCTTTATAATAAACCAGAACAATATACCATATTTTTTTCAAGGGTTTTTTTGATGGCACATTAAAACCAAATACAATGTTTATAAGGCTGTTTATTTCCTGTCACAGGCTTGGTGTCCCATTTACACGGAAATGACACCTTTACTTTATACATAAATTAAAAGTTAATGAGTTTCAATGTTTCATAATTATATAATCTGAAAATTAGATGCAAATGCCTGTAAATTTAAAATGATAAGATATTAAAAAAAAAAAAAATCTTCATTGTTAAATTTTAAATAAACAAAATGTCACATAGTAAACAGGACACCAAAGTCTACTGGCACCCTAATTTACGGAAACACCCATTTACAGATTTGATAGTGCATTGATTAGCTTTCAAGATGAAACCAAACCAATGACATACCTTTATTGTTTCTCCGGAGATATCATGAATTGAACGGAACAAACGTTTGGGAAAAACGCAACGCACCACCATTTTTGGGTGGCGATTCAAAACGCATGGCCTTAAGGACAAGGTCTCATTCAACTGCCAAGTCAATCCGACATAGATCACACAACCAACTGGAATTACCAAATCGAAATCAGCAAGCATATATTACTTAATGACTTGGAAATTTATTTCACCATAAACTTGTGTACAATGTACATTCATCTTTATTTTGTGCAATTTAATTTCTTTAGCAGGAATGTTGAAACTGACACGCAATCATTGGGAATCATATATTGCATGTGGTAAAAACCGTCTAGTCTTTTTGGTAAAATAACTCCACCTAATTAACATTTTAATTATCTTTAAATTATTTGTGTACAACAAATTAGTTGTCTAAATTGATAAAGTATACTAACTTATCTTTATGTGTGTGAAATTTGAGCTCCCTAAGCTTTATACTTTGAAGTTTATGAAGCTCAAATTGTGTCCTTTTCACACTATTTTTGTGTGTAACTCTTGGGCTCCTCAACCGCCGGCTCCTCAACCGCCGGCACAACCTGTGACCCATCGGTACCTTTCGTGGCCATAACTTGTTATTACCCTAAACGCGGCCGAAGGCATTGAAAGCCAACCGAAAACGTGGTACCGGTCGGAAAATGCGTTTCGTTGCATCTGGGCCGTCAACAACTATGTTGGGTCGCGCAAATGACTTCTCATGCGTTTTTCATTGCATCTGGACGTCTTCCCGAGAATGACGCGTGGCGTTTCGTTGCATCTGGCCGTCTTCCCGGAGAATGACGCGATGCGTTTCGTTGGCATCTTGGGCCGTCTTCCCGAGAATGACGCGATCGTTTGATTGCATCTCGGCCGTTATCCCGGCAGAAGATCGAAGTTTGCGCGATGCGTTTCATTGAATTTGGGCCGTCTTGCCCGCAGAAAGCGCGCATGCTTTTCATCAGGCGGTGACACTGTACAAATGCCCGTAGACAATTTCGATTTCGATGGTGATAGCGCCACCATTTTCGATAAGCTTTGGGTAATTATGCATAACGTATTCATGACGTAAACCGCGTGCATGAACGTAGCATAATAGCGCCACGCACGACTATGATTAGCGTAATAGCGCACTCACTACCGGGCGATTAAGCTACAAATTTCATGGCAGATCAGTGTGTTTATTTATTTGATTTATTATATTTATTTATTTATTTACCCTGTTTTTAATTAGTGCATTTTTCAGCGTGTTTTTTCGTCAAGCACCTGGGGCCGCTTCCGGTAAATGGCCGATGTTTTTTCGTTGCATTTGGGTCCTTGGGCCGTCTTCCGGAAAATGGCGTCGATGGTGTTTCGTTGCAATCTGGGCCGTCTTCCGTGAATATGACGCGATGTTTTTTCGTTCAAATCTGGGCCGTTATTGACTTTAACGCTACTAATTCCTGTGCCGGGAAACGGCGAGATGCATGAAACTCAAGCTTTGGCTCTCGTTTCATCTTCTGGGCCGTTAAAAATAAAAGATTGCTTTTGCTTGCATTTGGCCGTCGGCCGGCAAAACGACCCGGTCCTGGTTTGGGGTAATTTAAAATCCAAAAACCGGGACTGTCTTTCTTTATTTTAAAGAAGAAATAACAGCAACAAGATAAAACCACATTTATTGACATAGACTAAGTGGAAGTACTAGAAAAACATTAGAATACCGAAAAAAAAGGCACCCGTGAAACAAACCACCATATTGGGGGGACCAGTTTCTGACTTGGGGGGGTGGGCGCCCAGAATACACTACTAGGGCTACTTTTTTGGCAAATATTTTTGCTAGAATAGCCCCATAGCTCCAAAGTATTTTTCCTTGGCTCAAGATATAGAAAATAGAATCTGAAGAAGGTTAACCAAATTCATTTGGAATGCTTTTTTTGTGTCCAAATTCATCTGAACAAAATCAAGTGCTCAAAATTTGTAAGATTTGGGGTCATACAGTACCTGCTTGCACTACATTGGAAAATACAACAGAATGGGCCAATGCATAATGCAAAGATAGGGTTTAATGGCCAGAGTGAACCACATTTAGCGATTGATCAGACTTGAGCTGATCTAATGTCAGTGATGTGGTTATATCAAAAAAACCAGGTGGAATTGGACAAGGTTCTACATACATGGAGAACCAATATGAGGTGAAAAGGGTGATTTTTGTCAAATTTAATTTTTACAAATTTGTGAGGCTAGCTATTAGCTAAATGTAAAAAAAAAATGTTGTTAAACTTTTGAAAGTCAAATTCCACAATTCGTAAAGAATATTTTTGACAGACATTTCTTTTATATTCTGTATATTTTTTAATATTATTTTCTTTATTTAGGTGCTTTTTTTCTAATTTAAAAAAAAAAAATTGTTTTAGAAAGTCAGCTTTCAAAATTACATTCAGTTTAGCAATGATCAATTCAGATGAAAACAAAAAGCAATGCAAAGCAATTATGATTAGTTTTGATATTTTGCAATGAACTCACATTCCCCAATCTCCAGGACTTGCCCAATGCTACTATGTTTTTTGGTTCCATGTCACATTTGTATGAAGTGCCAATCAAGTTTGTCTCCTCTTTACTCATCTCTGTTCGCGCCCCCAATTTGGATATTCTGAGCCATAGATAGCTCCTGGTAAAAGTGTCTTTCACATTGGACATTGAACATTGGGGGATCTGTATGATAATTGACAAGTGTTATGTTAAATTAGTACTTTGCATTTGTACTCAATGTCAAAAACATTGAGTTTCAAGAATTTCATCAGAACTTGTGCAAGTTCTTTTTTAAAAATTTCATCTCACCAGTCTGAAGTGTACATACATGTGTAAGTCAGTATTTTTAGATAAATTCCATATCATATCCAAGGGCCTAATCTGTGTTCTTTCAGGAGAAGCAAGTTTGCCACTCACAAGTCAAGTCATTACTCATTGTCATTTACACTTCTCAGTTTACATTTTTTGATCTCATTACATGTAGGTTCCCAAACCTAATAAAAATCTGTATTGGGAATGTACGTTATATTTCAGGTTTCTAGTAGTGCGCCTGTTGAGCCCGTAACTGACCAAGGTCATGGTCAAAAAGACGGGGACGATTCTGCATTTGCCGATTCGGCAAAACCCTCCCAGATCAGTATCAGCCTTCCAAAGGTATTTCTGTGGTTATATGGTTTCAAATTTTCCTGTTCCAGTTTACCCTTTCCTTTCAAGCAACTAATTCTGTATTTAGTCTCTCACAAGCGAAACCCACAAGTTGACTACCAACACTTTGAAACTAACTTTTTTATTGTTATTTCTTGCATGTTGCAAGCATGTTCCAGAGACTACTAACACACAGATTTCCAGTGATTATATGAGGAATAATAACATCATTAAGACCTTCATGTATTTATTATTGGGCATTTTCTGGTACACTAGAATATCATCTGGGCATTCCTGGATAAGGTAGTTATTGGTATCATTTTGGTTGACTAAATTTCCATACTGGGTCATTCCATGCCAAAACACCAAGGTGTGGAACCAGGGTCTCAGATTTTGTTCAAATTGCAGTCAAAGGTACATTGTATGGTGCAACAGAGGAGGTCAAAAGGAAAAATTCAAATTCCATTCCGTTTCGAAGTTATGAGCTCTCAAAGTTTTACGACTCGGTCTTATAACGTTATATCGAGCTTTTTTCAGAGGACCGTGATTTAATGTAGCAGCTTTGGTGGCCCTTTTTCTCAGTAATTAAACAGTGTGAGATTTTAATGGAACATAAACAAATATATTTTTCTCCAGAAGACTTATTAGACCTGGTTAGGTAGTAGTCACAAGAAAAATGAAGATCTCACATTGTTAAATTACTGAGAAAAAGGCCACCAAAGATGCTACATTAAAGGTGCATGTTCCGATCGTGTTTGGGACCCCCTGGTTTACCCGGAAGTAGTATTGATTTTGATATCAGATGAAAGGCCATATTTTTCTCATTGTCGTCCTGAAATAAGAGCCCTCAAATCCATTTCATTCCCAAGATATGAACGAAAAACTGCCGTTTTAGTGGTTAACCATCAATATTGGCACAGTATTGAATAGGGCTTTGTAATATGCATTATTGCTTCTACCATAAAAACAGCAGGTTTGTTTCCCACGGTACTTTTGACCTCCTCTGTAGTACCATAAAATGTACCTTTGAACAAAATCTGAGAGGATGGGTTCCATACCTAGGTGTTTTGGTATGGAATGACCCTACTAGCAATTCCTTTAACTTTTAAGGTAATGTAAAATTGAACCTGATCAGAGTGTTACGTAAATGCTCCCATTCATATTACTCCCAGTTTGAGGCTCTGCATTAAAAGTAAAGGAAGCCCAAAATGATAAAAAGGTGCCCAATAAACTGGTCTAATTTTAGAATAAAACATTCCACCCCAAAGACCCTATAAAATCAGGTTTAATACACACATGGAATGAACAAATATTTCTGGTTAATGAGCACATTTTGGCTCATGGTCGATTTGTGTACTGAGAAGGCAAAGTGAAGTATTCGGGTAGCTAATTATGGGAATATTGCAATCTAAGTGGTGATAAAATTGTGTGCTTGGCCAGCTGCCAACTTAGGTGAAGCGGATAAAATGTGACAATTTCCTGATGGCAGTATAATATCAACAGTGCTTTGAATCTTCTGGAAAAGGCGCTATACAAATGTCGGTATTATTAGAATATTAAATTATGATCCCCAATTCACATGCATATTCTCACTTCACCAAATGTGAAACCTCCACAGCTTTAAATCGCTAGAAACACATTGTGTGAGTGCATGAAAGTTGTAAGTGCAATAGCTGCCATGTGACGTGTGCTGCCACGTATTAGGATGACTTTTGATTTGTCTTTCATTGAGTCAGTGGCTCCTGAAGTGATTTTTCAGGCAACACAGTCACCTGAAGAACCATTTCAAGAGTTGGCATCAAAGTATGTTTGATGGGATTTAAATGGCAGCTATTGTGATTATGGCCTTCTTTCATTCACATGACGACAGATCTTGCTGGTTCCCATGCTTCCTACTTTAACCACCTGGGCACTCCCACCTATGATACACTCTATCTGATTGGCTCATTACATAACACATATGAGATAGCCCTCTATGAGTAACCAATCAAATAGTGCCTCTGTGTAAGTCATACCACCATTCTAAGAGTATCTCTGATTTGCTCATTACATACGGCAGTTAGTGATTTTCCAACTATTATATGCTCATGTCCGAATCATGCCCAGAAAAATGTGGAAATCTAGAAAACTCTCCAGGGAAATCTTGCAATTTGGAGGAAAATTTTTAAAATTTGGAAGATATTCTGCAATTTTTGTGAAAATTTTTATGCATAGAATAAAGAA
>JAMKCH010069074.1:0-16853 GCA_023653785.1 Ophioderma brevispina
TATTTTCTCGGAGACCGAGGGTCGCACGTTCCTGAAACTTGGTGGGTGGGTGCCCCTTGACCGTCCCAATACCGAGGTTGTATTGGTTAGTGGATCAAAGGTCATCGGGGGTTATTCGAGGTCAAAAGAGGTCAAATGGACCGCGTCTATTTTCTCGGAGACCGGGGATTGCACGTTCCTGAAACTTGGTGGGTGGGTGCCCCTTGACCGTCCCAATACCGAGGTTGTATTGGTTAGGGGATCAAAGGTCATCAGGGGTCATTCAAGGTCAAATGAGGTCAAATGGGGTTTAACGTTGGTGTATGGACATGAAACTTGGAGTGCGGGGTCGATTGTTAATGCCGAAAATTTTTAAGGTCACGACAAGGTCATTAGGGGTCATTCAAGGTCAAATGAGGTTAAACGTTGTTTTCTTTCGGGGGAACCGAGGTCGCACGGCCTGAAATTGGTGGGGGGTTCACTTGACGTCCCCGAAGCGAGGTTGTTTTGGTAGTGGATCAAAGGTCATCAGGGGTCATTCAAGGTCAAATGAGGTTAAATGGGGTAACGTTGGTGTATGGACATGAAACATGGAGGGTGGGGTCGATTTTTGACGCCAAAAATTTTGAAGGTCATGACAAGGTCATTAGGGGTCATTCAAGGTCAAAGGAGGTCAAAAGGGGTAACCTTTGGTGTATCCTGACGAAACTTGGTGGGCGGGGTTGATTGTTGATGCCAAAATTTTAAAGGTCATGACAAGGTCATCACGGGTCATTCAAGGTCAAACAGGGTAAAAGTTAGTGTATGGACATGAAACTTGGAGTGCGGGGTCGATTGTTAATGCCGAAAATTTTTAAGGTCACGACAAGGTCATTAGGGGTCATTCAAGGTCAAATGAGGTTAAATGGGGTAACGTTGGTGTATGGACATGAAACTTGGACGGTGGGGTTGATTGTTGATGCCAATAATCTTAAAGGTCACAACAAGGTCATCAGGGGTCATTCAAGGTCACGACAAGGTCATCAGAGGTCATTCCAAGTCAAAAGCACCGCAAACCTGAGGGTCATTCATGCCAGGTGATCGCGAAACCCAGGTGATCGCGAAACCCGGGGACCGCCTAGTTTTAATGATTTCGTGAGCATATTTGACTTTTGAGCCGCCATATTGGATTTTTGTGGCAATGTAATGATAAAATTACATTACCAACACTTTCTCGTACTTAAAACACCGGAGTACCGAGAAATATTTCTCTCTATCGGAAATACTTAAGGGATTTTTAGTGATTTTGGACATGGTAGCAGCCATAGTGGATTTTCAAAAATGCCACTGTAACAAATTTTGCACACCCTCCAAAAATTATTGGCTTAGGTCCTAATGAACTAAAATCTATCAATAGAAAAAGTCTGTACTCCATTTCCATCCTTCAGGCTGTGTGCCTAAACTTCCACCTGACTATTCTGATTTACACCAAGCTCAGACGCGCCTGTATAGGCCTATAGCTTATAGACGGTGGTGTGCAAAAATACACTGAAGGTATAATCTTTGGGCTTTAAGTTTAAAAGAATATGTTTCTGGGTTTTTACTTAAAAACGGGTAATAATTGCATCAATTACTTGCTTAGGGTATCGGAGAAAGACAAATACTTGTTTAGTTAGGGTAGTTAATTGCGCTACTGATACTTGTTTAGGTGTGTAAATTTCAGCAAATACTTGTTTGGGGTAGCTAATTGTGCTACTGATACGTGTTTAGGGGTGAAATTCAAGCTTCGAAATACGTATTTAGGGTGCTTTTTTGAGAATGAAAATGTTCAAATATTATTTTTCGTTTTTCCAAGATGCGCTCGCTTAAAGTACCTTAAAATTAATTTTCGCAAAATTTTAAAATTTTTCTAAAAAATAAACTCAAAAACCCTGCTAAGTCAAATTTAAGGTTTAACTTTCCTACGATAGCAATCGGTCATCTCTTGGAATTTTTCTCAATTTTTAATTTTCTCCCCATTTTGGTGAAATCATAAAATTAAAGGGGAAAAGTTTGTACAGGGTCAAATTCTAAATGTTCCAAATGCGTTCAAAAATAGGCCCTACCAACGTATGTACATGTCATAAGGCTTAAAAAAATGTCTAGTTTGCTGTATCTAGATAATGGGAGTATTTTTTTATACCTGTACTTGTTTGGTGGTTGGAGGCAAACATCATACATATATCATCTCGGTATCAAGTTCTGGAATAAACTATATTAATTTAGCTCAATCTCAACAGAGAGCATACCGCCAATCATCAATGTTTCAGACAATGGAATCGAAAGGAAGTGGAGCACAATAAACCATGAGAATGGGAACAGATCATAGTGAGCCATAGCATATGACACACCGCATGGCGGCATACATCTGTCGAGATTGATCTAGCATTGAAAATAGTGCTTGATGGATGGGGTTTGGGGGGGAAGGTTTTTTGCACATGATTTTTCAGAAAACAACAATAGAACACAAAAAACAAAGGCAAGACAAAAACCTAGACAAAAACCACCAAGACCACAAAATACCATCCACAGCACAACGAACACAGACACAAAAGATCACAAACATATCAATATAAACTTTATAGTTTAACCACAAACAATGGTTTAAAGTATAAAGCCAGATTGGGGAAAAATTCATACAAATGTTCCTTTTTAAGGGGGTTCCGCCCATTTTGTGTTAAATCTCATTTATTTTACTTCTCTATTTTAACTTGAAAAATGTTTGCTCATGGGAAAGTCTCTTGTTTATCATGCACGAAAAAATGGAATTCCCTAAGTCCCTGGCACAGTTCAGGAGCCTTTCATTCACTGCTGTATTTAGAAATACACCCTGGTTTTTGGGTATGATATATACTACCATATCACACAAGTCATTTCATGTCATTGTCTTTTTACAAGTACAACTCAACTCAACTGTGTCCCTGTGGCTGACATATTGGTTAACTCAATATGCCGAGTATATTGAGAATCATGTTAGATGTTGTTGACAAGTCATAATTGAGCTAACTACTATAATTCGCCCGGGGTTTTCCATCTGCTCCATGTTTGCAAACAGATTGCAATATATTTCCCATGATGTAATTAATGTAAGATGATACAATACAGATGGTTCCATTTATACGAGAAATCCATTGGACCGTTTAGGTTATGTTTAAATGCATGATTTATGCATGATGTAATGGCTGATTTTAGATGGGAAAACCCAGTTGTGAATATAATGAGATTGCAAGTTATTTTGCCCAGTAGACTTGATCTCCAGAGATGGTTATATTGGTGGCAAGTTACCAAAATGTGATATTTTGCATACCACTGGCGCTAATGCTGAACTGTCTGCTGTCAAAGCCAAAAGAGATTCAGTCAGTTTTTTGGAATAAAAAATAATTAAATTTGTGACATTTGCGCTGTCACAGGAGACATACTTTGACATTAACACTTGATTATTGTACTGCAGAAGATTAGTGTCGTCGAGGAGGGCAACCCGTTGTTTTGAGCTGCTTGGACAAAATTATCGTCAGGACCTGAAAAAATCCCATGGATTGTATTTCCCGTGGATATGACTTTTATGTGCTGTCAGTTTGGAGTCTTCGCTGTGAGGGCATTATCACATCGTTGAACATTCAAAGCTTCTTTAAAGTAGGGGGGGGGGTGTGGCTGCGTGACTCCTTCTGTCCAGACTTATTCACATGGCACAAAACACGTGACATGTGCAGCACGATGGTATTTTGCCCTGTGTTTCGGGAAACGCATAACAATGTAAAGTATGGTTGCCAGTTTAAAAGAGTTATCTACTATCGCACAGAAAAGCCATCTGCAGTTGGCTTTCCCATATTGGAGCATGTGGCGAACAATTATCCCAACGGACGCCAGGATGGACGGTCCATTCCACCAAAACGGACGCAAGAAAATGGCCAAATGGACGTCAGAAAGGGCCACACGGACGTGACGTCCGTTTTCTGTCCTTGGGCGGTCCTTTCTACAAACAGACCGACTCTTCCTTGAAACGCACGTGCAAAAAAGGCCAACGGAGCTTGAGGCTAATACTCCCAGTTCATTCCAAATAGAAGTTATTGTCAGTATAGAAGGGAATAGTTACGAACGGATGTGCAATCGATATTTAGCCAAGCCTCTGAATGCGTCCTATTGTATACCAATTACAAGCCATGGAGTCGTAAAATAAGGATCCGTAAAATAATCTCCAATCTAAGGCAGTTGATTATGCCACATCGAAACTGCTCAATGTTGTACATCCAGCTAACTGCCCGGACAATTTGGGCACTGAATTGGAAAATAATCAGTAATATGAGTATATTACAAATCTTCAAACTGATCAAACCCTGCCGGATTCCACAGTAGTCGTAATAAACGTTTTAACTTGTATTCTGGAACATTGGCAGTGTATCATGACTTAAGTTTAGTTTTATTTGTTCTAAAATCATACAGGTACGCCTCTATGGTATACCTGCATGCAGTTTCTAAATACACCTCCATTGGCATTGTTAACCACCAGCTTAACTTGAACAATGTACGGATTTTTTACCAACAAATTGTCACGGAAGATTATAAAAATAATACAAAATTTATTGACGAAAAAGCTCCCACGCCTATCAGCAGCGTGGTTAAACTATAATATAGTATATAGTAGCAATAGCACTATTCACGGGTTTTTATATGATGACATTTTCTCTTTAAAAATACAAACCTTAAAATAAGTGTTTTACGTCAATTTGAATTATCAAGCGCTTTTGGTTGTCAATTAATAACAAAAAAAGTCGAAGTCGCGACTTTTTTATTTCTAAAAAAAAGTTGTTGGGTGTTATTGTAAGATCTATAAGCTTCAATCCACACTTATTAATTATTTTACGACTGACATTAAAAACAAAATATGCTTTACAGCATTTGTATTCATGATGATTTAAAAAGAAAAAATACATGGTTTCTCTTTCTTCATTTTTATGATACAACTTGTAACTTGACAAGTTGTCGACATATGTTTTATGGTAAAAATATAGGAAAAAATACCAACAATCATCAGTTTTGACTTCGTGGTCTTATATAGGCCATACGGAAGTCAGACCGAAATAAAATACTAAAACATCTTAAAAAGCGTTCTCGTTTATTCACTTAGGTTGATTTACACATCTGGCAACATGTAATTTTCAAACAAAATCGGTTAAAAACGGGATGTGCTTTCCTGAAAATGAATGTCCTCGCGTCTCTTTGCATATTCGAATCTTGTTCTTAAAAAGCGCTTAGTGTCTTTTGATGTTTTAGGTAGATGGAAGATGGATAAAATGGCTCTGATGTAAGACAAAAATTGAGTCGTAACTTAAATTTCTAAGAATGTAAATAGCGTTTGACTTATTTAACACAACTCACTTTTTAAAACATATCCTACCAGACATGTCCACAAGCTCACATAAAATATTTATGTTTTATGATTTTGGTACAAATTTTTTATTCGTTTTATGTTCAAGTCGTATGAAAATAACAGTTACTATACGGTGCGCCCCAAAAGAACGCAATATTAAAGTTTTCAATTCTTAGAAACAAAAATGTGCAACTTGGAGCCGTTTTTGTCCTAACAACCCCAAGTTATATATATTTTTTACTTCACTTAAAATAATTTCTTCTTTCTCCGCGCTGTTGTTTCAGGAGTTAAGGTGGGTAACCCGATCATGATCCAAATTTGCACATGTTTTAATCACCAAACACCTCTTATTACAAATTTGAGTAAAAATCGCCCCCAACCGTCTGGATAGTAGAAGCCAAAATGTGTATTAAATTGGCCCTAGAACAATCGACAGTGTGTTTTTATAAAATATGTGGTCACTACATGTGAGACGGTTTGTTCATAAAATCAAAAGGAAACATTTCCTGGCCTTAAATTCCCACTTGGTTAATGAGAAAATATGACTTTTCTTCTGATACAAAACCTCCATTTTGATGGCGTAAAGTGGGGGAGGGGTGCGAAGTTGTCGATCGTTCACGCCCCTTTAGGGATACACCAACATTGTGTGTAGGCACACACACATGGTAAATGTTACCAATTCACAATATTGTATAACTTTGAACCCAAATTTTCTTGATTCTGATAAGTTACAATGGTCTGACGGGAAATTTTTTTGGTATTTTGAATTTATTATATCGCAATATTTACTGCGTATATATTTCAGTAACGTTTCCATTGTGCGTTTGGGCAGATTTAACACAAGAGTTTTAAAATGTTTCATTTCAATAGACATACTACTAGGTGAGCCAGGACCAGCTCCTTTGCACCCCCCCAGAACTAACAACTCAACTTTTTTAGGTTTCCTTAATGACCCCACAACATATCATGATTTTCCAAAATTTAAAAGTGGCCCCAAGGGGGGTTTATTTCGAAGATGGGCGTCCAAGATGGCCGCGAAAGCTAGGGGTTTTTTTTTCACTAAATAATTAAACCAAAGATATAAAAACCTTAATTGTCAAGACACTCAACGAGTCAACATATTAGATCATAATTAACATCTCTGTGCCTTAATAATTTCGTTCACATGTTTTAATTCAAATGGCGGTCCAAAATGGCCGCCAGACCTAGCGTTTTTTTTTTCCATTTTTCCTAAAACGTATTAAAACAGTTATAAAAACTTAATTTTCATAAAATCCAATGAGATGAAAGTCTTAGTTAATAATGAATACATCTGTGCCTAAATACTGTCATTCACCATATTTTTTAAATTCAAGATGCGTCCAAAATGGCTGCCGAATAGAGTTTTTACTAAAAGTGCAATTCAAAACGAGTAAAACACGTAAATGTCGAGTAGGTTTCCTCAATGAGTTTCAGATGAATAAATGAATACATCTGTACCTAAATAATTGTTTTTTTTCAATGTTTGAAAAATAAATTAGCATTCAAATGGGCGCCAAATGGCCGCCATGGGAACTTTTCCCCATTACATGCATCGCAGCAACAAAAAATACATATGACAATACAGGTTTGGGTTTACATCAATTGCTAGTTTACTATGTTATCTTGGTATTTGGGTAGTTTCTTGTCAAAAACAGGTTTTATGAGCTTTAATTTTTAATCAAATTGAGTATTTTTTTAAGAAAATGTGGTCAAGAACAGATTCCTCCATAAAAGTGGGGGTCTCTGGAACGGAATCGTCTGAAAATGAGGGTCTTATGGGCTGGGCGCACATACGACGAACACCTTTCAATGTGAGTAACCCCAAGGTCCTACAGTAGCTATTTAACAGTCAGGTTTTGAGTCAGAGATAAAGGTACTCGCCCTCCAGTAAGTGGCCTGCACTGAATACGCAAAGAAATGTGCATTCCTATTGGTACCAACATCAAACCTGACCCGTTCACACGCCAATTTCAGAATTACAAAACCCATAGATGCGTTTGTCCAAAGTACAAATATCAACCACCATCACCTGACAGAGCATAAACCTTGCGCCCTCATAATGGAGGATGTTTTTGTCAACGCTTTCCAAAAAGAGGCTACAATCGTTCCAAGGATACCGGGGGGTGGGGTGCTTTTACAATTTACCAGGACCTTGACCGTCTAGACACACCACTAGAATATGGGCATCACACCACATCAACAAGCCAATCGTGGACAATCACAAGGACAATGGAAGTTCTTTTTACTAAATACATTAAAAAAACAAGTGTAAAAACTTAAATGTCGAGAGTTTCAATTGATTGATTCAGAGATAATTAATACACATGTGCCTAAATAATTTCCATGCACGGTTTAAATAGAAAATGGAATTCCAAAGTACCGCAAATGGACCAAAATGGCCGCCAAGTGGGCTTTTCGTCCCTCCTCCATTAAAAGCTTACATTCCGCAACAAAAACATACCATTCGCAAAGAAATGTGTATCCCTATTGTTGCAATCATGCCCCATCCCCCACCCCCCACAGCATTTCAGAAATACAAGACCCACAGGAGCGTTTGTCTAAACTACAAAATATAACAACCATCCCACCTGGCAGAGCATAAATCCAAGGTGTTCGTCGTCTTGTCTTCGAAAGTGATGTTCAGCATGTTTTGTTCAATGTTCAATATATTTTCCCTTTTATTTTAACAGTCAAATATTGAGTAGAGTACGAGAAAAGGAACTAGGCCCCCCAGCGAGAGCCCCTGACAGAATAATCAAAATAATGTGGCATTCTTAATGTTACCAATATCCAACATGGCCCATTCACAAGGCGTCTTTGCAGAAATTACAATCCCCAGAGGGCGTTTGGTCCAATCTACAAAATATCAGAGACCTTCACCTGGCACAGCATAAACCTGCCCTCAATGTTTGCGTCTTCTGCAACCATATAACTTAAAGAGACATAATGACATTTAAAGAAATTATAATATTTAAAGTTTAATCAGAATAACCGTCTAGCCATCGGCATTCATCACACTCAAGAGTCAACCGGGAAATTATATTCAACGCATATTCAATCATATACTCAAGCTGACTGTCGCACAACTCAGGAAATACAGCTTCTTCTGGGTAGCAATGAGTATTGAGAAAATGTCAATATGGGTTTCACTATAATTTCATCACATTGTCTTTGATTAATCTTCCTCTTGCGTATGAGGCAGCTCACTGTTATTGGTGGGGTTTTGAGAATCTTGTCCACCGGTGGACGAAAGGTTAGGGCACTCATTGAGAATGTGATCCGCAGTCTGTGATGGAAAACCACATTGGCAGGCTGGCTTGAGGGCCGCAGCACACCCCCATCGGTGCATGTTGCAACCTTTGAAGTTGACCGACTCCTGTGCGAATCCAGTTTAAGATGACCCATTCGTTGCGTGGGAGGACTGCAGTGATGCCCAGGTGGTAGTTCTCTGTCTTGACTCTATAGGGTAATATAGAGTTATGAATGCCCAGTAGGTTCGTGGAGTAATTCTTGTCCCGAGCCGTATTCCATGTCTGTAAGATGTTGAATGGGGAACTGGAGAGTTCAGCAGCGTGTCGGCAGAAAGGGGTCGGGCGAGAGCGCAGTCTCCGTCTACCAAGTAATTAGGTGTGGATTCTTTGTACAGTTTTTTATGTCAGCAGGTTGCGTGTTGTTTCACAACAGGGCCTTATTCCTCTAGTGTGTCAGTGCGTAGTGGTGTATTCTCCGCCTAGCAGTAAATCATGCGACGTACTGCAGGTGCAAATGCCCTTAAAGCACTGGTAGGAATTCAGATGGAATAGGATGGAGGCATCAGTATGTTCGCAAGGTCTCGTGAGTACTGTGTCAGCTGCTCTTTGTGTATGAGATCATCGGCCTACTCTCTCCACTGCCATTATCATGCTGGGGCGGCCCATCATCCAGCAGTGGTGCTTGAGACCAGTAATGAACACCAACCCTAGTCCGCCCCGAAGGCTTTTGATGTTGTGTTTATACCCATTTCGATGGCAATCACAACATCGTCAAGGTTCTGGTAAACTCTAACCCCTAAAAGCCAGATAAACCCGCCACCCCCCCCCATGGTAAATTCCCCTTGGACGGTTGTACCGGTCTTTTTGGAATGCGTTGGACAACATCACTCCATGCAGGGTGGAGGGCAGGTTTATTATCTGCCAGGTGAGGTTGTTGAATATTTTGTAGTTTAGACGAATGCATCTATGGGTCTTGTAAATCAGTCAAATTGTGAAGGGGCCATTTTTTGATGTTGGTAAACAATAGGAATGCACATTTCTTTGTTTATTCAGTGCTGGCGATTTCCTGGAGGGCGATACCCACTCTTTGGACTCAAAACTTGTTTGTTAAATAAGCGACTGTAGGACCCGGGGTTTACTCACATTGAAAGGTAGTATGGGTATGTGCTCCCCATAAGACCTTCATTTTTCGGGCTGATTTTCCGTTCCATCCACAGACTCCCATTTTTATGCCTATTAAGTTCCAGAGACCCCACATTTTATGTAAGACTCTGTTCTTGACCACATTTTACTTAAAATTACGACGTCAATTTTGATAAAAATCAAGCTCAAAAATTCTTGTTTTGTCTGAAAGAAACGACCCAAATTCAGTTACCCTAGATCCAGCATATTTTATAACTCCAACTCAGTTCTTTCTGCAGCGCCAGTTTGAAAATCTGGTGGCAATCCACCCCTACCAAAAATATCACGAGTTAATAGTCTATATACTTTTCTGTAAATAAGTTCACTGTACTGATGTTCTGTTTTAGTCATGTGTTTATTTTTGTTGCGTGTGACGCATTGTATGGGGGAAAGTCCACTTGGCGGCCATTGTGGCTCCATTTTGCGGCATTTTTGAATTCCACTTTAATATTTCAAACATGTGAATAAAATTATTTAGATACAGATGTCTTCATCATCTGAAACTCATTAAACATCTCGACAATTACGTTTATACCTCTCTGTTTTTAATGCATTTTAGTAAAAAAAACTCATTCCGCGGCAGCCATTTTGGCGCCATTTTGAATTTAAAATATGTGAATGAAATTATTTTAGGCACAGATGTAGTCCTTATCACCTGAAACTTTCATCTCAAATTGGAATTTCTTGACATTAAGTTTTTTAATAACTTTGTTTGGTAAACGTTTAGTGAAAAACGCTATTCTGGCGGCCATTTTGGACGCCATTTTGAATTTAAAACTGTGAACGAAATTATTTAGGCACAGATAGGGTTAATTATTATCCAATTTGACCCATTGATTTTTCTTGACAATTACGGTTTTTTTATATCTTGGTTTTTAAATTAATTTTAGTGAAAAACCCCTATTTTGGCGCCCCATCTTGGACGCCATCTTGAATAAATCCCCTTGGGGCCACTTTTAAATTTTGGGAACATCCTAATTATGTTTTGGGGGTCCTTAAGGACCCTAACAAGTTGGTTGATGGTTTGTTCTGGGGGGGTGTGCAAAGGAGGTGGTCCTGGCTCCCCTAGTATGGGGCCGTAAGATATATTATGTCGGTTTATAATACTGTGAATTTTAGACACCATTGATTTTGTAGTTTGTAAACCCGCGTTTTGAATATTGAAACACGCTTTTTGCCTTTGATGCTAATATGTATATCGCAATTTTAGTGTAACGTTTCAGTTTTGCGAGTAGAATTGACTCAAGTTTTTCTTATTGATTTACAAATTGAGTACCAATGTATGATACCTTTAATTTTGTTTTAGGAGCGTATATGTATCGCAAGATTTACTGTTACCTTATCTGTGTATTTCAGCAACGATTCCATTTACTGTGTTAAAATAGATTTAACGAAGCATATAATTTAATTGCCCTTTTCGCTATTTTCATATATTCAACAAAATCCTGCGTCACGATAATACTATAAAACCTGTGTTCGAAATTAATTAATATACCTGCATTCCTATTCAGATTGGCGTTTTGTTTGTCATCAGTAACAATCGATGAACAATGCAATTAACATGAACATCACACCACACAATACACCTCCACTGGTGTGTAATAATTACTAGTTCACCAAACGTTTCCATTTGCTGTAATTTAATATCAAGTTTTAATAAGTATGAGTACTAGAATTGACTCATACCACTGTTATTTTTCTTCACACTCACGAAAAGACTACAAGCCGAATGATAACCACTGAGATTTAATCATCTTAAAAAATCGATACAACTTGAATAGGTTGAAATGTTGTTTGAACTTTCAATATAATCAGTTTCATTTTACTATGCATGCTTATGGGTTCCCTATAGTATAGCTAGTTTTGTTCACAATATACAAAATAAAATCTCTGTCAAATGAAACATATCTAGACTCAAACGTTTCTTTTCATTCATAATTCCATTTTGAGTAGAACAAGTTTAACACCTCAAATTTGGTCTACTTTGGGCGGCATCTCTGTCATTTTGGTCCACATGTATTGCAAAATAAGGAAAACTTTTCCTTTTTAGTCAACTTTGCTGAGTTTCGTGAATGAATTTGACATATTTTCTAACATCTTTCTTACACGCACACACGTACGCCCAGCTTTTAGACCATGAAAACACGCGCGCCCAACTTGCATTATTGTATCTTTGGTGCCGCGGGAAATCACCAAGCCTCAAAATCAGTCCAGCTGCAACACACCAGGGGCAATATTTGTTAAAAAGTTGCTCCTGGTTCCCTGGGAATAGGCAGTAACCAGGGGCAATTTCCTGAGGACCAGGGGCAATTTCAAAAACATCAAATAACAAGATCTCGATACCTTGATTTTTTACCTCCAGTCCTGTGTATCATTACACCTACCTTAATACAGTAACATTTAAAACATACACATTTACGTAAGTTTTTACTACCATTATCACATCTCAGGCATTTATGTTTGGACCGTCCAGGGGCCCGCTAATATTTTTTGGAACATAGGGTGCAGTTCCTCTTAAGGGTTTAAAAAGACGTCTTCCTTGGTGACTTATCAGCCTCCGATCACTACATTCCGCAGACCTATTTTTGGGCACTGGCCAGTCCTAAAGCACCACCTGAGCGGAGGCCTGAATGTTTCTATGAACCAGAACCCCTATTCTACTCAAGGTATAGGTGCAGTTACTTTACAGGCAAGTGAGGTTGTACAGTGTACAGGCATTGCACCATGGTCAGTGACCATTGGTCCTGAATCTGGATTGTTTTGAAGACGCTATTAAATTGTTATATGTAACACAAGCAATAAATTTGTTTGACAATGATCTACACTTGAACATGTCCAAATCATTAAAATTATAATGGTGGTTTGTTTTAGAGGTTTTTCAAGTGCTTTCGTTTAGAAGTTTCTAAGCAGTTGAACTGCCTGAGTCCTATTCTTTTGTCCTAAGGACGTTTAAAACACTTATCCTTGTCCTTATTACATGTTCTACACGGTCAATTTTCACTATATATGTTGCAAAATTAGCACTGATTAATTACGAATTGAAATATTTTCAAAGTATTTTAATACTTAAAAATTTTTTATTTTTTTTATTTTTTTTATTTTTTTTAGGGGTGTTATTTTGGAAACTTGTGATTTAACTTCTTCACGGCCCAACCACCCCACCCTTTGCCCACCCTTTTTAGCAAGCACACCTTTTTTACCAGCAGCCTCTGTGACCCCACCCTTTACCAAACGGCACCCTTTTTACCATCAACCTCTCTGGTCCCCCCCCTTTTTAACACCTAAGCACCCTTTTTATTTTAACCGACTCTTGTACCCAGCCGCCCATAATTACCTAACATTTCCAAGCTTCTGCATTTTGTCTACACATACAATCCATATGCTTATATTCTTGAAAGAAATTTGTGAAATTGGTATGCAAATGCACATCAAACTCCAACTAAACAAGGTCCGTGGGCAGTGTTCCATGAATGACAAGTAGTGAAATAAATTTAAAATACATTCCTAATTCAAACTTTCACTGAGTTTCATCATTACCCGGTACTTTATTTAACCCACCCTTTTTATGAAAACCCCTTTGTACCAGAAGTGCAAACCCACCCTTTTGGCGAGTCGCCAATGCCATGTACACCAAGTAACCACCACACACCTATCGATGGTTGTCGAATTCGGCTACTCTACATCTCCAGAACAGCACATTTTGTAGTATTGGGACCGTCCACTACTTTAGATAAGGCTTCAGAACTGCATTTCGTATTATTTTTTGTGTTTTTTTTTTTTTTTTTTTTGTACCGAAATCAGAATATGGATATAAATGCTTGAAATTGCACAGAAACTTTTTTGTGATGATATGCGACCTGAACCGTACGTTAAATGTCTAAACGTAGCCGTTTTCCAGTCAAATTCACCCGCTGAGCGCGGCGAGCCCGGTCAATAATTTGACACCATTTTTTGTCATGTTTGTCTTGATGCCGGATCGTGTCTACAAATCGGCTTGGCTAAGGTTAAAAAAAAAAAAACCAATAATGTTTTTCATTTAAATGCAATACGAACCCTGATTGGTTAATTATATTAAATTTATGTTCTTGATGATGTCCGATAACATTTTTATTCAGGCTTTTTATCTAAGCAATTGTAGGTACGTATTTTAATGTTTTGTATCATCAAAGCGACACTTTTTTTTTTACACGAACTTTACTCCTTTCTCCCACTGGCTAGCAAGCGTTTCCTTGGCAAGTGTACTCGGCAAATTCAGTTTTCCCGACCACCGATACAGAACCGATTACTCAATTATATGTCAGATTTATAAGTACCTCGATCGATCAGTACACAATTGATGACGTGTCATAATCACTTCGTGTTATGCTAGTAAAAGGGTTAATGAAAAATGTTACTAGCTATCATCTCAACTTGAGACGGGGCCCGGAACGTGGAACTTAAAAATACAATACACAACTGAATCAAAGACAAGGTTTGATACCAATTATCATCGCACGGACATTTTTATAATTTTTCGCTGTTGCATTATTCAGCTCACGGGCGCATTTTAATGGTACATTGCGCCTTGCTACTATTTTTTTCGCCGTTCCCAGGCTCAATTGCAAGGCTTTACTGTCGCAAATTTGCGCCCCTTCCCCGTTATTTTGAGGCTTGTAATCCTCAAATGAACTTTTAACTGTTTATTGAGTTTATATAGTAATATGATGATCACCTGGTGTGAGAGAACACTCCAATGTTAAATAGGGATATGTGAAACTTTTACTGTTGTACGCCCTATCGGATATATTCACCCTCGTATGTTGTGGGCGGAAGTTGGAATTAGTTTTACCCTATGCGCATACTTGTGTCTTCCAAATGCTGAGCATATCCCTACCTGATTTGAATGTCGGAAGTAGGGTCAGCTTTTGATCAAAACCGAGTTAAATTAGGTCAAATAATGGGAACGTTTACCTTTTTCCTCACTTTTAATTTCAATCATGCGCATACTTGCGTCTTCAAGGGTTAGCAGCGATATTGCGAGAAATTGAAAAAAAATGTGGCATGCATTTTTAACTTAAATTACCCTTCGCAAAAGTGTGTACAATTCCATATACTTCTTTAATTTAGAACCAAACCACCAAACTAGTGAAAAATGAAGTATTTGAGGAATTTGTCATACGTCTCCCAGCGGCTTATGATATTTTGCGCAACGAACGAAACGAAACAAAACGAAACAGATTTTCAGGTGGGAAAGGGGGTAATTTTGTGGAAAAAAATTAAACACGGGACTGCATGCAAATGGATTGCAACTAATGTCATTTGCTCGAAA
Source organism: Ophioderma brevispina (assembly GCA_023653785.1). NCBI lineage: Eukaryota > Metazoa > Echinodermata > Ophiuroidea > Amphilepidida > Ophiodermatidae > Ophioderma > Ophioderma brevispina. Next base: position 15,128 of record JAMKCH010069074.1, read on the forward strand.
ACTAGTGAAAGTATTTCAGAAGAATCTGACAGTTTACTTGAAATTCAATTGTACAAAGAACACTGTTTCAAAATATCCCCTCCTATATAGGACCTTATATTTTGCGAACCAGATTTCATAAGCCCTAAATAACTAACTACAATCCCCGGTACCCTCGTTCAACATCGTTTAATTAAGGTCAAAAAAAACACCAACAAATTTGACGAGAAGAACCAACTGCACAAGTCAAAACATCAAATATTTCAGTAGAAATCTACCAACAACATCTGTTTCGGCAAAATATCACCCCTAATAGGACCTGATATTGCGTAAACAGATTCATAAGCACTAAATACTACATCAACGGTACCTCGTGCAAACAAATCGTTTAAAATGAATCAGCCTTTATAGATAGGCAGAAACTTTCATCACCGTCGGCAACACAACCACATATAACATACACAACGATCCGCGCGCGGCGCACACACACACACACACACACTTAGAAATTAACACGCCACCAAATTTTATTTTTGTACTGTTTGTTGCGTAATCACATCAAAAACGAATTTTCCTTTTTATTCAGTTGGTAATCACGATGCACCTTGTGTGGAGGAACAGAACACCCAATGTTAATGGATATAGAACGTGAATCTTTCACAGTTGGTATACCATACCGGATATATTCACCAATTAAAGCACCATTGTCTAACTTGACCAAAAAAATTTACCTAGATTCGATCTCGTTTTAAATTTAATGTAAAGATCAACTTGCCACTGGGTACAAGAGATGATTATAAAAAATCATCCAATGCAGACGTTTTCTCCATTTATTTTTAAAAAACCGTGATGTGTTATTTTACTTGCTTTCTTTTGTTGATAACGAACATAAACCAAATCGTTGAAATAAACTAACTGTTAGAGTTTTCTATTTGAAAAGCCCCTCTTATTAATTATCCGAAAAACACACTGCAGGCATGCACCTTTATGAGGCGTCAATTTGAAGCGGGTACCCACCCTCCTCACGGGTGCGCAAGATGGAGAAGGGAAACAAGAGCGGGGTCAAGAGGGAAGAAATAGGAGATAAAAAGCCAAAAGAAATGAGTCACAACGACGCAATTTTTAAGGTGACTTGAAAGATGGGACGAAGCCTGTGGGAGGGTGTGGTACGTGAATGGAGACTGAGAATGGGGCATAAGACAAAAGCAAGTAGAGTTGACGAGTAAAGGCTAATGGTGTAAGTAGAAAACGGGACTATGGGGGGAAAGGCTTAAAGTGGAATAAATAAGACCCAGTGCAACCAGCGTTTTCCCGAAATTTTGGATCCGGCTGTTGTTAAAAGTAAGGGAAGGAATTATACGTGAGGAAGGGCGAAAAATGATAGAAAGAACAGAAGAAGGACAGAATGATCCGAACCCCCATCTCGACGCCGACTCTACGTCGAAGCTTCAGGCAATATATTTCTTGCTATAGTGAAGTCCTGTCGTTCTTTTTATTTCAATTGGTAAAGCTTTACCTATAAGGTTTTTGAAAGGTGAAGCTTGAGTTGATTTGTGATTCCTGGTGATAAGACATCGAATCCTACCGCGGTCCGCGTCCGAAAACATGTCGAACTCGTGCATTTCCTCACACATCCTCACAAAGCACCATCAAGAATCACCGCCGTCGGCGATCACCGACACAGAGAGTCGGCATCACTGCACTTATTAAACTAAGACAAATTTGGTGAGCTTTTGTATCAAAATCA
>JAMKCH010069081.1:0-48603 GCA_023653785.1 Ophioderma brevispina
ATTTTGATTAAAAAGCTTGAAACCAGTTTTGGTATCACTGCCACTACTCTTGCCTGGTTAAGATTTTATCTCACTGACTGAGTACCCGAGTGATGGTTAACCATGAAATGTTTAAGCAGCATATGTTCAAGTACTGTGTTCCACAGGGTTCCATTGTAGGCCCACAAGGTTTCATAATGTATAATGTCCAGTCGGTGACATTATTGGGAATCATGATGTTAACTTTCATTCATTTTTTATTTTAAGTATTTGTGTTAAGGCGCTGTGCTCTCTGTAGAGCGCCATATAAATGCATTTATTATTTTTCTTTGGTTTAAATGGCTTGTCTATTGGTAGTCCTATTAGCTTTTTCATCCTGTATTTTCCTGTTATATGCTGAATAAATTTAGTTGATATAGGCCTACAGATTGATATTAGGAATAAATATATTGGCAATCCATAAACACATTGAGCATTTGTGGTGGCCATTTTAAATTATTTCAATCATTTGAAATTTACTTTAACAAAGCAAAGACCTACGTGTTTGCTTAAAGGTGCAACGAGAGATTTCAAGTCATTCATATTTTCTGTGATATGTAATGATTTTATGTAGATTAGACACGCAATAGGTTCTCTGCCTTTTATTTGACTACAGAAATAACTAAAAATGAAAATAAAAGGTGATTTGTATATGCTTATATTTCAATAGAAAACATAGGCTGCATTTCATATTTGCTCCTATAGAAAATTAGGAAATTCACAATTTTTGTACCAAAGAAACAGCTCTCAGCTTAATCCTTTCAGATGGGGATATTTTTGATAGAAAGCTTTACTCAAGAGCAAAAAACAGAATTTTCACATTTTTTAGGAACACCTATTATTTGAAATCTCTCGTTGCACCTTTAATATAATGGGACATTTTTTTGTACGGCAATTTATGTATTATTACCATTTTAACCGACTTTTACAGGCTCATGCTTTTGGTACAAGGCAGAAAGTTCTATGAGAAAACCCGCTTATAAACCTGCCGAGAAATCCAACGGAAAGAAGCGCGTGCGAAGAGGTTTCATGTTCCAAGGATTCAATAGGAATCCATTGAGTAAAAATCCAATGGCGACTAAAGGGCAAGTAAAGGCATCTTCAACGGCAAAGACAGTCAGTCAACAAACCAAGAGTAGCAGAACTTCTAGCTCTACAACCTACCAGCAACCAGCTAACCAACCGACGTATACAACCGCGGCTAATTCTAACCCAATGAATTCGCCAAGCAACAGTGGGGTAACTAATATTATACCCGCCTTTCAAGACATGCCCCCGTTGGAAGTAAGTGGTCATGGCAAAAACTCACAAAATTTAAACAAAAGTGTACATGTATAGGCTAATTCACAGGCCTACGTTTCAAAAGAGAGTCAGAGAATCAGATGCATGGTGGCTTAAAGCAATATTAACACATTTTTTTGAAGAGCGCCCTCAATATTTCAAAAAAAATGAGATATTTACACGGTTGCATTGGTAACTGGCTAGTAAACCAAACCTATGTCTGTGTCTCACAAACGAAGGAATTTTGTAATTAGAATAATTATTATCGGGATCCCCGATAATAATTCAACGGCTGCTGGAAACGGCCTTCCAATGTGAAATAGCCGGGAAATAGCACCATGTATGTGCCTACGCTCATCCATTAGTTGTTTTATTGGTTCAGGCAAATCAAGTTAGAGGTCATTTTCTCGAGGTGGCACTATTTCATCATGGACGGACATAAACATAGCATTTCCAGCTCTGCCGTTAAGTCCAATCTGGGATCCAAATTCTAATTACAAAATCGCTTAATTTATGATAAATACGCATTTTTTAGGATTCTCGTTCGCAGGTATAGTTTCCTAAACAATCACCAACGTAACTGTGCCAAAATATCAAATTTTGAAAATTGGGGGCGCTCTTAAAAAATGTGCCATTATTGCTTTAAATAGTAACTCCCCGAGGTGAGTGCAGGCCTGTTATCATTCACAGGCGGTAGGGATTGCTTCAATATTCAGCCACCGATTGGCCGTTGGTTCATGGTGGTTGAACCGTGTTACATTGTTTAACCCCCAGAGGTCTACCGGCCGATTTTATTGGTTATACATTGGGTTAAATGAGGTATTTAGCCAATCAGAGACATAGTAAGAAAAACTTAAAGGTTTGTACAGATATTATGGAAGGTCTATTTTGATTGGTTACTAAGAGGTTATTATCATGCTATATCATGTAATGAGCCAATCAGGGATGCTGTAAGAACCAGTTTCAACCGGAAATAACCGAGCACGACCGGCAAGCAACCGTTGGTTGAGTTTTAAAGCCATCCCTATGCAAAATACCACATTCAGAGAGTCGGCGGAACCTATGACCTGTGTGCTATTATTGAGCTCAAAGGTGACGTCGCCTCTATCAGGAAATTGGGCCTCGATCGGTTAACGCGTTTTTGTTTTCGTATACTTATTTTTCTTTTCAAGCCTTCCGCAGAAATAAAAGGGCCTGCAGCACCTGGTGATATTATGCGCTGTCTGGGAGGTTGGAAACACTTCGGTAATGATTGCATACGATTCTGGGCTATACCAAAGACATTACAGGAGGCTGCCGCCCACTGTGAAACATTCACATACACAGGTAGGGACACGACTTTGAACATGTTGAAAGGAAAAGGAATTACATAATTATTATCTATACAAATTTATTAAACGCAGTCGACAGATGCACAGGTATAGATAGAGAGACAAGCAGACAGACAGACAAAGACAGACAGACTGAAAGAAAGAACGAACGGAAGAAAGGAGAGAAAGAAAGAAAGAAAGAAAGAAAAAAGAGAGAAAGAAAAAGAGAGAAAAGAAACAAAGAAAGAAAGAGAGAGAAAAAGAACAGAGAGAAAGGCAAGAAAGAGAAAAAGAAAACAAAAATGAAAGAAAAAAGAAAGAAGGAAAAAGGGGAAAAGAAAGAAAAAAGAGAGAAAGAGGGAGAAAGGGAGAGCGAGAGAGCGATACCTTGAACTTAATGATTAATGATTAACACTAAAATTAATCCTTCCATGCATCCTTTCCTTCTTTGACATTTTCAGGGGACAACAATGTAAAGGTAAGGGCTTTTCTAGATGATGAAGAAATTGCCTTCAACCCGAGCAAGTCATACACATGCAAGATGCCGAAAGTTAAAAAGACAAGGCTGGTTTAGCATGGTTGGCGTCGAGAGAAAGAGACAAAGCAACGAAACGATGGAATTGCCTGGAAATGTATCTCCTAGAAAGTATATAGACCGTATTCAATAGGCAGCCATGTTGGTGGACAAGATAGACACATTCCAGGACTACAATACATTCACCTGTCAATGATCCCTGTGCAATCGCTATTACATGGATCGATTGACAGCCAATGCTTTAGCAATCAATATATTAATTGAAACCATTATGAATAGCTTTGAACAATTTGATAACCAATCAAATCAATAAAGCATTCAAGATGGCTCCAAAATGGCAAAATTCATTACTATGTATAGCCAAGAGCTGCCATGTTTGTGTATATCACAATAAGTGATTTAGAGCAATTTACATATCAATAACATAATAAATTGATATATAATCTGCAAGATGCCATTCCAGATAAGCGTTCAATAGCAGCAATGTCAATCAGGTAAAGGTCACGTCGTAATTCATTCACGGGCCTGTAGTCTAAAGAATATATATTTTGTGGTTTTTAATATGGATAATCTCTCCACAACCCTAGTAAGCATTTCTTAAAGTAATCATTGATTCGTTATTCATAAGATCCCAAAGAGCATAGGCTAATCCCGGGGGGGAATGGGGGGGGTATAGCCCCCCATATTTTGATGAGGTGGGGATGGTCAATATATCTCCCCCCCCCCCAATGTTGATGCCTGTTCATGTGTTTTGACCAAAATACCTCCTATTTTATTACCATAATTTTTAAAAATGGTAATTTCCCCGCTGCTTGCGCGCTTTTTTTGTTCTAATGTACAATTAATATTTAACGATTATTGCTTCGAAATGGCAAACTTTTTCGCGCGCTTCGCCCGCGCACATGTGCGCGTCATAGCATCTCTTTTCCCCAACCTCGGTTTCATTCTGAATTCATCATCCCCATCCCCCCCAATGTCAAAAAGATTTACGCCACTGCACAATGGATGCCAATGGCACCCCGACCTACCAAAACAAGAAACATATATCCTAAGACTATTATGATCGCATTTCGGCCGCTTATACGGTGCCCATTTCCCGCTACTTGGCTACCCCATCTTGGATGGCATCTTACATGTATCGATTCCTCTGAATACCTAATTATGTGTACATTGATTTGTTTGACTTACAGGGATATACCAGACACTGCAGTAGTAGGTTAGACACAGCTATCAATTATAGCCATTTTAGAGTATCAGAAGCCATTTTGGATCCTATAATGAAGGAATTTATAATCATTTTTTTTAAATATTTCTGATGGTTCTAATTACTTTCTTGACTGGCAAAACACCAGGATAGATACCAAATTACCAAACTGCAGTCAAAAGTAGATCACGATCAGGCACTTTATGGTATTGACGGCCATATTGAATTGATTGATTACATGGTTACAAAATAATATGTTAATTGGTCACAATGAATGTTTTAACGATACGGCTGAAAAATTACAACTTTTGAGTGAACAAGAGATGAATGTTTTGTATTTTGGTGGCCATTTTGATTTTTTGCGTTTCTACAAAAATGCTCAAGGTTGCTCGTCTGGCATCCATCGGATTCAGAATCAGCATATAAAACTAGTCTAGAAACAGTTGAAAAACATTATATATCTAATAAAACAAGGTTGATATTAGTTATCAATGAATCTGTAGCCTGGACTATGTGATTATCACTATGAGCAGGTAAAATCTCAGTTCCCTTGGCACAGTTCAGTACCTTCCATTCACAAGTGTATTTAGAAAATACACCCCCTGGTCTTTGGGTATGATAAATGATACCCAGATCACACAAGGTCAGTTCATGTCAATGCATGTACAAGTACAACCCACTGAACTGTGTCCTTGGTGGATGAGTATATTGTAACTCATAGTATATACAGCAACACCTAACAAGCTATAAGATAAACGTAGAGCGCCGACTAGTTTAATTGCGAGCTACCTATCCACATTTTAGCATGCTATTCTGAAATGAATGAAGCAGGCATCGGGAACAAGATTAAATCAAATAAAAAGAAATCATTCAGCCGACAGTGTTACCAATTTTACTGCCAGTGACAGTGGCGTAAATTTCTTTTTGACATTGGGGGGGATGGGGGATATATCCCCCCCATATTTTGATGAGGGGGATGGTCAATATCGATCAATCCCCCCCCCCACCCAATGTTGCTGCCTCTGTTCATGTGTTTTGACCAAAAATAACCTTCATTATTGTACCATAATAGTTTAAAAATGGGAAATTTCCGCGCACTTTGCGAGCAGTTTGTTCTAATTACACTTAAATTTACAGATATTAGCTTCGAAAATGCACACTTTTCGCGGCGCTCCGGACGCCACATGTGCTAGTAATGATCTTTTCCAAAAACTCGTTTATTTTAAATTTCATCAACCCCATCCCCCAATGTTAAAAAGAAATTTACCCACTGACAAATGGATGCCATGGGGACACCCCAAACCTACCAAAAACAAAAGAAACATATCTCTCTAGACTAATAGTGATCGAATTTTTCGCCGGCCCGCCTTAGTAAGTGCATTCCAGCCATATGGCTACCCCTCTTGATGGCATCTGACATTGTATGATCCTCTGATTCCTATGATGTGTACATGATCTGATTGACTTAAATGGAGCCACAGACACTTGCAGTACTAAGTTTAGACACAGCTATCAATTATAGCCTTATTAGAGAATCAGAGCCAATTTGGATCCTATAATGAGAATTTATCATCATTTTAAAAAAAAAATATTTCTGATGGTTCTAATTACTTTCTTGACTGGCACAAAGCACCAGGCTAGATACCAAATTACCAAAATCCAGTCAAAAGTAGATCACGATCTGGCACTTTATTGTATTGACATGATTGACGGCCATATTGAATTGATTGAATTAAATGGGTTACAAAAAATATGTTAATTGGTCACAATGAATTTTTAAACGATACGGTTCTGAAAAATTACAACTTTTGAATTGGTGAACAAGGGATGAATGTTTTGTATTTTGGTGGCCATTTTGATTTTTTGGTTTCTCACAAAAATGCTCAAGGTTGCTGTCTGCCATCATCGGATTCGAATAGATAGTAAAACTGGTATAGAACAGTGAAACATTATATATCTAATTAAAAACAAGGTTGCTATTAGTTATCAATGAATTGTAGCCTGGACTATGTGATTTCCTCACTATGAGCAGGTAAAATATGAGATATTTTGGTCAAAACACATGAACGGGGCATCAACATTGGGGGGATGATCGTAGTGACCACCCCCTTCATCAAAATATTGGGGGGATATATCCCCCCGGGATTTACGCCTATGGCAGTGAAGCCACTTTTCACTAAAATAGGGAATACTTTCATCGAATAAATTGACGAATCGAGATTTTTTGTTTTGTAAAAACAAGGTTAAAACACGGTAAAATTACGACAAAAAAAGTTAGTTATCCAAAGGCAAGCTTACCGAATTTACATAGATGATCATCTTGTTTTTCTGTTCTTAACACATCGAAAAGGGAGTAAAGTAGTAGTTGAGTAAAGTGTCTAATCTCAAGCAGTGTGTTAAATGGAAAGGCAATTACGTTCAAGGTGCGTGTTTCGATCGGTTTTGGGACCCCTCCACGACTTCCCAAAACGATACAATTTTGATAAACAGTGAAAGGCCGTACTGATGATTTTTCTTATTGTCGTCCTGGAATTTGTGTTGCGATATAGGCCAATTCTCACGAAAATGACGCCAATTGGGTTGAAAAAGTCAGAAAAATATTTTGCCCCAAATTTTGTTCTCTATGCAAATTTTAACATGTAAGGGGAGATCAAAACTGCGAACACCACATCTCAGAATTTTGTAAAGCAGGCTTGCAAACTTTGGTGTGTCAAAAGAATAGGGGTTTAATTACGTTATCAAAAATAAAATCCATGGCACACGAGTACTAGTTCCATCAGAGAACCTTAGGACCACCTCTAATTTTGTTATATAAGACGATGTTTGAATCATTAATGATTTGACAGTCATGACATAATTGTTTTGTTTATTACGTTATCCGTTAAAGTTTTTAAAAAAAAAAAAAAAAGCCACAAAATTCATGGTTTAATCAGGAACCAAATATTTTGACATTTTGTGCAGGTCATTCTTCATGTGGCAATCCAGCAAATGATAATGGCTTTGATGTCACAATGTAACAAACCGTTGCCTTCATGGATAACGATATAAACGAATGACACTAATCACGTAATAAAACCTTTGTGCACCCCCTAAAAAAAACTTGACCAGGAGTACCACATCTTGAGTTTCCTGTTATGTTTGTGATGAGGGGATGAATAGCTGTCTTACCTTAATCAACATGGATATTCCTTACTAATTTGCTGAGAAAAATGGGATTACGTAATAAACACCTAACATTGGTCGATTTTTTTTCAAGTTCTATCTTACCTGTCCCGTCCCTTTGCCACTTCTGTGATTGCAAGCATAATTTTCCATTAGCATTCATAGTTTGCCTCTAAAAGGTGGCCATACCCTTTATCTTAATACTCGTTTTAAATATTTTTGAATTCAGTTTTAGATGCTGATAACGTAAATAAACCCAATCCTGATTGGACACCTTATTTTGTTCTGGAAAAAAATAACGGTCAGGCAAATGCAATGCTTAAACCTTATCATGGAATTCAACACAGTTTAAAACCTACCAAAACCAAATTTTCAAGAAATTGATATTTTAGTATATTCCTGATTTTAAAAATGGATATAGAGAATTGGACCGCCATTTTTTGCCATTTTTGGTCATGTTTTGAGGGAATGTGGTCAACATAAAACCCAACCGAAAGTATACCATATATATGCCCAAATTGGATTTTATTAGATCTATTAACTATCAACATTTTTAATCCACAAAAGCATTGTGTAAAAATGGGGGATCCCAAAAGAACAGCAAAAAACGCATTGGCGTCATTTCCGTGAGATTGGCCTTATGCTTCTACCGTCCAAACCGCAAATAGTCTTCCCATGCAAGTTCTAGGCTTCATATCACACACAACTATACACCTATATCGGAACAAGCACCACGTTTAAAAGAACAAAAGAAATTCAAGATGGCGACAATCATCGGGAATGCGCCAACTTTTCCCTTGACTAATATTGTTAATCATTGCGGGTCATAATTTATTTCGTATTTAAAATGGGTTACTTTTACTTTGAAATTCCAGTAAGTTTAAAACATGATTGTGATCATTTTCTTAGTTACTTATCTCAGGTTTTTAATCTTAGATTAGAGAGTCGGATGTTTAGTAGAGCTAATAAATCATGCGCAAATAAAACCCGGGTCATTTTTTTTGTCATAGTAAATAAATTTATCTTATGTAAACGGATACATTTGAGTATCCAGTCATAATTCTTATCAATACATTGTTATCTAAGACTAATATTTAGTGGGTTCCCAAATATTATAGGCGTCATTTTAATTTAAGCCTTAGACCCCCACCACCTCACTCCATCAAACCTGCGACTTTGGTATCAGAAAGCTTGATATTTCTCGTTCATTTGCAATGTATTTTGGAATTCTTATTTTCCGTCATGATGCTATAAGCTAAAAATAAGGGTTGTTTAAGGTTACCAGAAATAAGTAGTCATAGAGTAAAATATGAGAGATTATTGTATATACACTCAAAAATAGGTAGTAAATTTGATCCCTGATCAACGTCAAACTATACCCAAACCACTTTGCTGTACTCAAATTTTGACTACTACGAAGTCATTTTGTACTATAATTTGTAGTACTTGTATGAATGATTATGTAACAGGTTTATATATGACTACAAAATTAGACACAATGGACTTCAAAGTAGTCACAATTGACCAAAGTAGTTGTGTATAGTTGACCGTCATTGGGGTCACATTTGGAATACCGTATTTTAAGTGTTGTAGGCCTACCGTAATTACACTCGCCTTAAAGGGCTATTCGTGATCCACAGCCTCGAACCCCCGACTTACCTAACAAGTTGCGGTTTTATATCATCTGAACCTTTGGGCGTAAGTATAGATGTGTGCTTATCTTAGGTGTAAAGTCGACCTGCTCTTGTAGAATTCGTAATTGTGTATTCTGTCCTTAAACGGGACAGAAATTACAAACACAGTGGCTTGAGGACAGGCGAGTGGTGGTACAAAATTTGTTCATCATTCAAAACCAATCAGTCAGAATTCAACTTGAAGATGGAAATGGACTTTTCTCAGATATTCGTGTTGAACCATAAACAAAAAAACGAGGTGCTAGGTAGGATCACGACGAAAATGACACCTTGACAAACGCCAATTCAGGTCCAAAACAAAATCTTTTGTATGTTGGCGATCTTCAAAACACAGAAAATTTATGTTTTGTAATCGGCGAGCAGTTTTAATCAACTGAATGAATTATGCTCATCACAAGTCTATATTTTATTTTGTTTTATCTTCGTATAGCCATAAAGGCGAGTTATCCCATAAAAAAAATATATTAAATTGGTAGACGAATAATAAAATGGTTTAAAGTTGTATGCATTTAAGTCTGGTTATGTCAACATTCTCTTACCTCTGCTGACCATTTCCATTTGAAATGCGGCAGTCTGATTGCGTCAGTTTACTGCCCATTATTCTGAAATAATGGGTCGCCACATGCATTTCCTATTAAATAGGATAGACATAATGGGTTTGCAGATGTCATTTTATGGGCTCATAATGTATCCTCGGTCAAGAAAACTTTTCAAATAATGGGCTCGGATGCGCCTCGTCACATTATTAGTTTTCTGACATCGGCACATATCGCCCATTTAATGACACTGCAAACATTTTATTTCTAATTGTGTGCTTAGTAGTTGGGTCATTTGGAGCAATTTCCGTGACCGTGTGGCCTTCTCTCTCCGAGAGCGAAGGTTCCGTTCGTACCTTATAGTGGACTTGTCTTTTAGGGGCCGCGGGAGCACTGCCGGGAAGAGCACTGACCCTACACATGGATGCGGGCTGACGCACAGTTGAATGGGCGCCGAGTGTCACAACAGGAGTTGCTTTTTACTATACAATATGGCGGAAAAAAATGCTAACTGCTGGTGCACATGGATTCCACACAGATGTTCTCTTGTTTGACAAAGTGTATGACCATGTTTCCCGCCATATTGTATAGGTAAAAAAGCAAAATTATGTGGTGACACGCGGTGACTCAGACCCGATATCCATGTGTAGAGGACAGTGGCCGGGAGTTAAAGGAAAATATTAGCCGTGTGTCCTTTGTGAAAGAGTGGGCGGAATCCAAAAAACCTTTTACAAACAGCATATTTATTTTGATCCCTGCTTTATTGAATTTACCCCGTCCTGGAATCAGCCCACGAAATCCAAATTTTAGACGTAATCATTGGTCATCTTGATGTGAAAAAATCATGAATTTCTCAATAATGAAAGAAACTTTTCTTAGTCCAAACGTTTGGAGGAGGAAGGTAGGCGAAGTAAAAACATTTAACGGCACATCAAACCCTTTGTGTCATTTTAGTGTCAGGAAGATACGATAATTTCACTCACTTTATTATTCATATACACCGTTAGGGAAGAAAGCCAGTTTTAGAAGCAGGAGGAACACCCGGGAGAGTACCCGGAGGAGAAAACCTGCGAGGCCGAGTAATGGACTGGAAAACCTGCGTCGAACCAGCGACCACAGTGGTGCGAAGCGAGGACGTCCCATTGTGGTTTTTGTAAGGGGTGGTCAGAAAGTCATCTTAGAAGTACGGAGGAGAAGATACACTCTCAGCGTTTCATCAGGAGTTCCTCAGGGGACCGTCCTGACCCCCTTTTTTATTAAAAATGCCTGTAGGGATTCTTCAAACATCCATCTAATTTCCGATGATGGGCTATTACTACGACCCCATTAAGACCAACGCGCGGATGCTGTTGCTCTCCAGAGGATCCAATCGTCGCAAACATGGGAACAAAGGTGGCAAATGTTATTCAAACCTTGACAAGTGTGAGGTAATCAGAATATGCCCAACAAAAGAAACATCATCGATGTCAAGTACTACATCCATGGCACCACTCTCACTGTTCAGGAATCAAATATATGTTACTATCCAGAGAAACCTGAGATGGTGAAAGCCAAAGCCACACATTAATTATACCATCTGTACAGTTAGAAATCTGTGGTTGTGAACACAATAGAACTATAACATTGGTTTGAACATGAGCGATACCAGTAGAATGCAGAGCAAGTATAGTTAACTAGACTTCTTGATAGATAAATCTAGCTCATTAGATGTGGAAGTCCAAAGCTCCCACAATGCGATAATAGATTTATAACTACAAATTTTATCCACCGATTCTATGTGTAATTTAGGTGATTTGGATGACGAATTCCATTACATTCTTATTTGTCCTTTGTGCAGATGTCATTTAAAAAATACATAGATGAGAATCTTTACACCAGACCAAAATACTCCAGAGATGCCACACGTATTTAATTAACAAAAACCCTTTGTTTTATCAATCTTACTAAATTTATCAAACCGATTTATTGAAATTTTAATAATGGTCAGTTCTAAGATTTTTAAAAATATTTTTAATTTTTTAGGTTTTTTCTTTTTTTAATTGTTCTTTTGTTATTAATTTGTATATGTTATTTAGAGTATATTTGTGTTGTATATCATGTTCTTTGCGCATCTCTGGCGTCATATTTTTAATATCGAATTGTCCTTGTAATAATGTTTTGTCTCTTATTACCCCGGATGGGATCGGAAGATAATAAAAGTTCATCATTTGATGGACGCTTTTGAAATGAACTTGATACTTAACAAGTGATGTAACAAAGTGCGGCATGGCAGGCAGGCGTGTGAGGGGGGGGGCTATTGTGACGTCACTACGAGAAAGCGTTGCATAGCATGCGCAGGTGTATACGCTTGTTCTGTTACATAAACGACCACCCTTGACAACGCGACTCGCTTTTGAAGAAGATCACAGAAACCAGCGTATCATCTTGAGTTCTCTTGGACTCAGGGGCGATTTTGCAGGTACTGAACTTTTGTTAATTTAGATATGGTATACTTTGACAGATTCGATTAGAAAAAGAATGGGTTCTTCAGCAACCGTTTCGCTTTGGCATTTACTCGGCTCCGGTAGCCCTAGTTCCGAGATAGTTCCACCAACGGACTTGATATGGTGATCAGAAGGCGTTCCAAGGCCGAAGGCATAGTCAACGATAGGTCCGACCATATGCAACGGAAAGCCCGAACGAAAAGCGCTCATTGCCATCCGTCTCATTCCACAGAACACGAAGAAGCCACGAATGAACATCAGGCATCATGCAGGTAACTTCACTGGGACGCGAAAGCTTTAGTTTCGCCAATTTGCCATCGTAAAACACCTTGGGTTTCATTCTTCATTCACCAACAGGGAGCCGTTACGACTTGGAGACGGGGAATTGGCTGAAGGACGAGCACATCTCTGTGCCTTGACGCTACTCAGACAATTTCCTGAAGTGGACGGTCTGCAGATTCCTGCTGTAGGACAGGCCTTGCAATTCCAACCATTGTCTCCTGAGAAGATGGGACTTCAGATTATGCACAACGGACGCAGCCACTGGGTTACGGTATCTTCCATTCACGGACAAGTAACGATGTTCGACAACCTGGGTATCGGATTAACGCCGTTGCTTCAAGCTCAGATCGGCTGTCTTTGTCCTGATGCATCGACTATTTTGTGGCCTCATACGCAGAGACAACGAGGAGTCAGCGACTGCGGTTTATTCGCCATTGCCAACTGCGTAGAAATCGCCTTTGGGCGAAATCCCGCTGACGTGATTTTCGACCAGACTCAGATGAGAAATCATCTAGCGAGATGTTTTGAGGAGGAGCATTTGTCATCATTTCCTCAGAGAGAAGACATCCGACCACCAGCCAAGAAGGCTGACAGAGTGATACATCTGTAGATGATAAGTATTCGTTTCTTTAATTCTTTTGTTTAAATTGTACATTTGTATATAAGAAATAGGCCTAATATTTGTAGGCCCTATAATAGATGTTGTATATGTTTAAATTTGTATAATATTGTTTGTTTACCAACTTTATGACTAATTACTAGGCTAATAAGACAAATGTCTCTTTTTTATTCTTTCGATCTCTTATTTTATTGGCTGCAATAGAATTTTGAAATCCATTTTAAATTTTGAAGCTAGAGATTACAATGTAGTACATTGCACATGCATAATAAATTTTTATTTTGGGCGATTTAGATATAGCTAGGCCTATGGCATGCCATAGGCCCCTAACTTTCTTTTTTCTTCTAAAATCATGCCAATTTTAAGCTCATGCTCGCCATAATTATATGGAACATTGTTACATTGAAACTTTTTTCGGGACTTTTTTCAGTGTGAAATAGATTCGGAACGTCGAAATGGGGATCGAGCATGTTTTGGCACGTCGAAGTTAGGATTTTTATACGCATTTGAAAAAAAAATCACCCTCCCTCGGGAAACAGATAACAGATACGTATCGTACCGTCCCTACAAGAATGGATGAATTGAACTTAATTTATTAGGAGTATTGCCACATTTTTGACAATTGTTAATTTCTGTCACAAATTTGTTGCAAATCAAGTACTAAGAATATAGGCCCTACATTATACTACCTTTGTGCATTCGACCTATTATTATAGATAACGGCTCTAAATAAGCATGACTGATCATACAATACATAATGCCACCGCGCACCGTGTTACACAATGTTTTAATGGTTTATTATAGGCCCTAGCCTAGATAGGCCCGTTTCAGTACTCACAATTCATTTGAATAACAAAAGTTACTGTATCAGTTTATAGTTGTTTCGTCTATCCACTACTTTTTAAAGTGACATGAGGAGATTTTTAGGATATAAATTTTCTTCTCAAATTTCACTGGATCGGTTTGTAGACCACTACCGAGAACGTTTCGGGAATGTTTGTGGACAAACCGTGCCACACAAAAAGAAAACCGCAAACCTTGTTTTGACTTGCCTGCATGCATTCGTTCCCCATAGAAAAACCCTGATTTGACTTTCTGTCGTGCACGACAGAAACTACTAAATCATCATCTTCCTACCACAAAAAGAAGGCATATTCGGCCTATTCATTTCAGGTCTGATTAAGACATTGGTAAACATTCCAAATATGTAAAAAACCGGGATCGAGAAAAATTGGGGCGCTTCTTCCTGGAATCTTCCTCATGTCTCTTTAATGAATTCCGCGGACCCACGATTAATGCTTAGGCAATTTATTTGATCTTTATGGGATATAGCTATTTTTGTTCAAGTATATAAATTTTCCATGACTCGTCAGTCGTTTGCATTTTACGAATGAAAAAAAATGTTTTTTTTTTTTTTTTGTGCAACGGCCTTCATGGGCATTGAAGCTTTAGAGTTCAGTCTAATCATAAAGATTTTATTCGTTAAACCATGCCTTATTGTTGTCATAGGTTTTCCATCCTAGTTCAACGGTGAAAGAATCAAAATCAACACTGCAGAGATGAGAATTGGGGGGGGGTTCCTCCGGGCTTTCTTCTCGGCTGCAAGTATTTTTAAGCCTTCCGGTCGAAAGAAACTACGGTCGATATCTTGTCTCCTGATCTGAAAATCTTCACTGAAGAACAGCGCCAAACACGACAGACCACGACGCGCGTCCGAAGATATTTTTATGCTACACGAAACTAATAATAGTCTATGGTGCTCGGCCCAAGAAACCTTGCATGTGACCTTGCGCAAGAGTCACACAAAATATTTTGATGGTTTCTAGGCAAGATTGACCTACTGAATCTAAATCTGGATGATTTTGGGGGCCACTTTTGGCATCCTGAGCAATTCTTGAGATTGGGGGTAGGGAGGTATAAAGTAAACAGGGGTTAAAATTGTAAATGCTTCATAATGGGTTTCAAAAGGTGTATTGTATAGTCATGTTCATCATGTCCTATGGATTAAAAAAGTATAGGTTGCTATATCTAGGACCATTTACTTTTAACACATCAAGTCAAAATTATTTCAAGGTCATCCTGGGGGGTAAACAATTTAGAATGCCAGATTCTTTTCGAAATGGCTCAAATTCTTCCTTCTGTTTGATATTAATGTCAAATATAGGTAACACACTTGTGGACATTGCCGGTTGTTCTAAACATAATTGAGGGGGAAATAGTGGTGAAGGTCCACAGGGTCTAGGGGGTTAATCATTTTAGTTCTCTGTTAGATACATTAGCAAGATTGACATGAGGTAAATGTTTATTTTCTGTTTTTAACATTCCCATACGAACAATTTAAACCCCACTTTGAAAACAAATCGGATACGTTTGTAAATATTTAATCCCATTGATGACCTGAACAACTTTTGGTATGTAGTGTATACACAAAAGGTTGCAGGTATAGCACACTATACCTTTTTTACAACCTTAGGACAACGATTAAAAACTTCTATACATATTTCAAATCCACATGAAACATTTACCAAATTTTACCCCTGTTATTAAATTACCCCCCTTCCCTATCTCACAATGCCTCAACTTTGATGCCAAAGTGGCATCATCCAGATTTGGAATCAGCAGGTCAATGTTGCCGCTAGAAACCATCAAAACAATTGTCTGTTGGACGCGTGCGCAAAGTCATATGGGTCGAGGACAGGAATATAAAAACTAATAGTTTTATAACATCCCCAATTTGTTTTGGGCAAAAAATTAGGTCGTTTTCATGTAGAAGGCCTGTCAGTTTCGTAAACTGTGTCTTTGAAATGAGTTTGAGATTTATTTTATTGTTTCTCTGATTCCTACATTGTTGAAGATATTGTCAAAGAGAATCTTATTCTTAAAAAAATTATGGCAAGACCACCAGTTTTACAGTGAATGGGTTGGCGTCCGACTGTAAAATAATTATAACTAAATAAAGTTAGAAAACAAAAACATGCATGTCTTTTTCAGTTATATCCTTCCTTATTTTATTATTTTATTTGCTCATTAGTTTTAAACTAATTTCACATGTTAATTAAAAAGTCACATGTGATTGCCATACCTGGCACCATTCATTTATTATAGCTCATTTGCATTTCATTTTTATTCATCTGTTCTTGTATTTTTATTGGACATTTCGATTTTTGTGTGAAATACAACATGGCAGTAATTTAAAGTTTATTTTTTTCATTTAAGACATGGTTTCAGCATTGACCTAGGTTTTAGTGCCAACGTGTGGAAAAAAAAATCATTTTGGAGCAAAAATAACCATGTTTAATTTATAATATGTCGTTTCTAGGGTAAAATTGTGCGTAGATTATTAACTTTTAATCGAAAACCCTGGATCATAAATCATTTTGCTACAAAATATTGATTTGTGGCCGATTTTGTCCAAAAATCGCACTTTTCGGGTTACAAAAAATTTCACCTACCAACTTTGAATACTTAAGAGTCTACAATATACATATGACCCTTTATGATGTTAAAATATCAGTTAAAGGTAATAACTTGTGTATTCAAGTATTTATTTTATAATTTCCTAATTTGCACACCAGAACCACGCACATTTGACATATCAAACATTTTGCTTTGCACAATCACATCTCTGATAAGGGAGGGGCTACAGTGATGATTTACCTGTCAGTTTATGCAGAATTTAATGAGCTTCAAATTGATACCTAACTTGGTTCATTTCAATATAGGAATATTTCCAAAAATACAAACATTTTTCCCCTACCCCTTGATTTTTCCAGTGCGTGAAAACAAATATTTTCAATAAAATTAGAAGTACGAGAAAACTATAAGAGATATAGGCTTGAAAATTTAATCGATTATGCCAAAGCAAGTCCCTACATAGTTATGGTACTTATAGTATTAACTTTTTTTACCCTCTCTAAAATTTGAGATTTTTTTTTAATTTGCGGAATCCAAATTTTACCAAAAATTGGACGTTTCAAGAACCCACGAAAAAAAACCCGAAAAGGGTGACATTGTTAAAAAGTTAATCGATTATGCCCAAACATATTCCCACAAGAATAAATTTTTGCCAAACTGCAAAATATTTCAGTTATTTTTTTTGTCCAAAGCAAGATGTAATTATCAGCAAAATACCATAGGTTTCTACGGGACTCGGTATTGCGCAATACCCAAAATGCGATTTTGGAACGCATCCAACATTTTGCATTTTTTGACTTCATATTTGGATTCTACATAAAATTTTAACCTATAGAAAACATGTTCTGTTTCAATGTTAAAGCACCTTCACATGTTTACACTTTTGGCAGTAAAACCTAGGTCGAATCTGAAACCATAAATTATGTTAAGAAATATTACCTTCATATTTATAATATTTACAAAGAGATTTCCACCCTATTACCATTTTAAAACCCACGTCAAAAACCTTTTTCGTCCACCTATAAGAATATAAACCTGTCCACCTAGAAGTATGAAGTAATCAATATCTCTTAAACAAGTGTCCCGATTAACACTTGCTTTATTCAACATTGACTCGGTACTTTTGTATCTATCTGTGTAACAATGCCCTGCGCTGCGTCTTCATTCTTATCCGGCTTTGACATTTTAAAAAGGGCTATCAGTACACCAAGTTTGGACTCTGAGGCAGCTGTGGTTCTTGAGTTATAGGTGCCCTTAGATTTTAACATTTGGTCTCCTGTAGCTCTTGAACCTTGTCCTCTGGGATCGAGATTCCCAAAGGTCACATCAGGGGCCAGTGGGTTATCAGTTCACCAAGTTTGGACTTCAAGGCTGCTCTGGTTCTTGAGTTATTGGTGGCCCTACATTTTAACGTTTGGTCCCCTTTAGCCCTTGAACTTTGACCTCTGGGATCGAGATATTCGAAAGGCACATCAGGGTCTCAGGGACTATATGCCCACCTAGTTTTGGGCTCTGAGACTGCTGTGGTTCTTGCGTTATAGGTGGCTCCCTACATTTTAACGTTTGGCCCTGTAGCCCTTGAACTTTAACCTTTGGGATCGAGATACCCAAAAGGCACATTCTAGTTCTTGAGTTATGGGTGGCCCTTACATTTGAATGTTTGGCCCCCTGTAGCCCTTTGAACTGGGATCGAGACACCCAAAAGGCACATCAGGGATCAGGGATCCAATGGCTATAAGTTCACCAAGTTTGGGCTGCTATGGTTCTTGAGTTATGGGTAGCCCACCGTAGTCAAAGAACAAGCGCACGGCAACTTAAAGGCGGTACTGGGTATACGCGCGGGTCGTCACTTCATACTTCAGGCTGGACAAAGTATAGACGGGCAGTTGTGTTTAGCAAACACGGGTTGGCGATATTAGCATGTGCCATCAGGGGGGGGAAACCTTTGAGCTCTGGGTTGAGATACCCAACATGCACATTCAAGGCCAGTGGGCCGTAGTAAGTTCCAACCAGATTTGAGCTCTGAAGCTCTTGTGGTTCTTGACTTGATGGACGGTCCCTATATTTTAACATCTGGCCCCCTGTATCCCTTGAACTTTGATCGCTGGGATTGTATTTTTCCAAAAGTTCACATTAGAGGCCCAGGTTTGTTATTCAGTTCACCAAGTTTGGATATGATGCTGCTGTGTTCTTGAGTTATGGGAGGCCCCCTACACAGTTTTAACGTTGGCCCCCTGTAGCCTTTGAAATTTGACCTCTGGGGATTGACGATACCGAAAAAGCACATAAGGGGTCCAAGGGTTATAAGCCTGCAAAATTTTGGGCCTGAGGGATGTGCTGTTCTTGAGTTATAGGTTTGTCCTTAGATTGTAACATTTGGCCCCTATAGCTGTTGACCCTGTGACCTCTGGGGTCGATATACCCAAACGGCACACTCAGGGCGTCCAGGGACTATAAGCCTTGCAAAAGTGGGCCATGAGGCCACTGTGTTCTTGAGTTATAGGGTGAATCCTTAGATTTCTTAAAATGTAAACATTGAACCTTTGACCTCTAGGGTCGCGACTACCAAAAGGCACAGTGAGGGGCCAGAGCTTTATATGCCTACCAAGGTGCTATGGTTATTGAGTTATGGGAGTCCGTGAAGTGTCTTGAGGAGGGGGTAGAACTAGAACGGACACTAGTTGTGTTTTAAGCAAACAACGGGTAATTGGCATGTGCGAATCTGGGATATCTGGATCGATGGTGGTACCCAAAAGGCCAAAGCAGGAGCTCAGGAGGTATAAGCCCCACCATGTTTGGGCTCTTAGGCTGCTCTGATGAGGTGTGCCTCCTGCATGGTTAACGTTTGGCACCCTGTAGCCCTTGAACTTTGAGATCGAGCCTACCAAAAAGCACATCAGGGGTCCAAGGGGTATAAGCCTGCAAGATTTGACCCATGAGGCTGCTGTGGTTCTTCAATTATAGGTGTCCTTAGATTTTAACATAGGCCCCCTTGCGCCCTTGACCTCTGGGGTCTAGATGCCCAAAAGGCCACATTTTACTCAAATGTCACTGAAGGACCCTATTTTATTTCATGCTCTCACAAAAAGCCCCTTTGTGCATTGTTTCTTTATAACAATCTAAACTGGGTTGGATGGTTAGAATTGGCCCGAGAATGACCCGGATTTTCACTAACTGGTGAGCTCAGTGATTGACCCCCGTTTTGCATCCGCCTCACCAAATGACCGCCGTTTTTTAACTGCCATTTGTCCAGAATTTTTGGTTAGCGACTCTTTAAATGCACACACGACCTCGTCGTACTCAAATGATGAATTAGTTAATAAATTTACATACAACACATCACAATATTTAGCATGACAAACACCAAAACCTTGCTACATTTAAGGCTGTTCTGCATATGTTTTTTTTTTATAAAATATTTACAACAAAACTGGCAAATAAATGTTTGACAACAGTTGTTCTATTGCATTGAAGTAGGATTTAACTTAACGAAATGCAAGTTTAATAATTCCAAAAAAGTCTACAGAGGAAAAAGGGACATTATATCTTTAAATTACGTTGTACTTCATTAATAATTTGAGCTTGTTAATTGGTAACAATAACATATTTATGTTCATTCTCATCATTCCCCAACCTTAAAGGTGCATTTCGTGATTTCAGCACCACCTCTTTTATAGATAGCCTTGAGAAAAGCTATTCACAAAGTTTGAGTCGTCCTAGCTTGCAGTTTTGTGTTACGAGCAATTGCTCGTTGCCCACGGTCCCATGGCCTAAACGGTAACTGTAATTCTGTCCGTTTTTAAGATATATAAAAATCTCGACTTTTTTTGGTAAGTCGGGGGGACGAGGTGGTGGATCAAAATGCCCCTTTAACCCATTGTAATTAAGAAATAATCAAAAAAGTGCAAAAAGAAGTAATTTACTTTTAAGTGAAATTGTCTCTTTTTGGAGTGAAATTTTAGGTACACCTCCTTTTTCCCACTTGAAAGATTACATTTTAAATTCTTTGGAGCAAGCTTGCTGTCTAATGACACAACTATTTTTTTTTACACTTATAGTAAGTGGATAAAAATTCCAGTAAAAATTTCTGGAGGAAAAAATAGACCATTACCTCATGAGCACTCCTACCCCTATGACACCATCTCTCCTGATTGGCTCATTGCAGGAAACACACGAGAGAGCCCTCTAAGTAACCAATCAAAGGAGTGCTTCTATTCTTTGTGTAAACAATACCAACGTTCTTACAGTATCTCTGATTTGTTCATTACATTCTATTACCTCCCAATTAACAATCAAAATTTCCTTTGATGCTGATAGTGCCTGGGTGGATTAAGATTGGGGTCATTTCCAAGGCTGGTAATTCGGAAAGGGAGTCTAACTTCTACACCTGGTTCAAATCAAGTAGTTCCCAACAGAAGTGGACCTTTGTTTTCTCCCCGTTCACAAATTATGAAAAGTTTACAATAACGGGTAAGAAAATTCCACATGGATGGGCCGTTTCGGTCCTCCTGCGGAATTTTCCCACCTTTGGGCACCCCTTCAAGTATGTTGAAAGGAAAAAGGTCCTCATAGTAGACGAACCCAAATTAACCAGGGGGGGCTGGGATCTAAGTTTATACTCCCTTTTCCGAACACCAGCCTAAGACTTTAAGAATCATTTGCTCAGCTGAAACATTTTGATTGACTTTAGTTCACTAAAACCAATCCAAATTTGGCAAATCTCAAAATAACTTTAGGGGTGCCAGATCATAAGCCATGACAGTTCATAACTCAAAACTTGTTTGTCCTCAAAATGAAAATGAATTTTTGGACCTCTAACTACAATTCTGGTCAAGATCAACAAAACCTCCTGTTATCTGAACCACCCTTCCCTCCTTAAAATTTAAACAAATCCCTGGGATTCTTGATTTTGATGGGTCGCATCCAAAAAATGAAGGCAGGTCTGCTGCTGATGCGGGACTCCCGCATGATGGGGTAATCAACTTCACAACATCTTTTCTCATAATTCAAGTTAAGATGATGACTGTCCAGTTAAACAACAGGAAAATGTACCTAAACATGCCAGCAAAATGATCTTGAGGGCACCATTTTTTCTTACAGCACCATGTTAACTTTCTTACATATCGGTTCTTTAGTGCAACAAGAGATTGTCATCCTCTCAGGTGTCCCTAAAAAAAATGGCAAAAGTACTGATTTTTGCCCGTAAGTAAAGGACTTCCATCAAAAATATCCCCATCTGGTAGGATTAAGCTGAGAATAATGTTCTTTGGTAAAAAAAGGCAAAATTTCTATTTTGTATAGGAGCAAATTAATACAAAATTCAGCCTATGTTTATATTGAAATACAGCAAATCAAAATCACACTTTTTCTCTGTTTTAAGACATTTCTGTAGCAAAGAACATGGCCAAGATATCTATTGAGTGTCAATCCATATGAAATTAACTATATGACACAAAAATTTGGGTACTTCAAAGCTCTGTTGCACCTGTAAAGGTGGCTATTTTTTTTCTATTCGCATAGTGCAAACGATTTTATGATATTCATGTACTGTACACATTTGTTGATTAAAGTTTTGACAACTTCAAGGTTAGGCGACGAAAATAACATACCCTGTTTTACGGCCCGACCGACCCCTGATTTGTCAGTGTTGCAGATTTTTTTTTTTTTTGTTGTTATGTTTTTCCAAAATCATGTAAAATCAGCCCGCCTTTAGAGCACAACATTTTATCAATTTTGGCAATTGGTTTATAGAAAATTTGTTTTGTAAAAAAAATTCATTTTTTATCTTGATTTTTCAGATTTGGGCGTATTTTAGGCCATTTTTGAGCTCCAGAAATAAAAAAAAATTAAAAAAAGCCAAAATTCGCCCGACCGACCGACCCTACTCGAAAGTCCGCTCGCCCGTAAACCGGGTTTTTCTTTTTTCGTCGCCTTAGCCTACAATTACCTGGATGTCCTTTAAACTCTTATCAATGCCCCTATCTGTTTTTTGATATGTTATTTTTATGTGTAAAATGTATCGTATTCTTCCAATTGGCCTAGACTATTCCTTTGAGAGCAAATGGCAGAATGATCATATTTTGTGGAAACGTGCCAATGCGCTTTAAGTACTCATCAAGAGGAGACCATAAAAGCTATCAGTTAATACTAAAATCAATGTGTGATGATGCCCTGTGTCATACTCAGGCTTGTTGTGCAAATCTTGCAACTTATTGATTTCTAGGGGGGCAAACTCTCAAATCTGTTTCGAATTGGACGTTTATTGCTGGTGTGTTGGACAGCTCTATCTCTTCAATAAAGCTGATATACGTTAAAATTGTACCAAGGGTAGTATTCAGTCATTTAGTTTTCACAGCCTCGATTTGGAAGTTATTCACTCTTACATTTTGAACTTTGTTATGCCAATAATGCCGCCCCCCTCCAACGTTGGCCTGGTGGGTATTGAGCCATTTTTTACGCCCCCTGTAACTTTAAATTGGAGCAGGGCATTTTTCTCTATCACATATTTGCAATCCCCCTTGCAGCAAAAGGTATCCAGAAGCCAAGTTTGAGGATTGAGGGTGTAGTTCTTAACTTATGGCCCTCTGATATTGAATTTCACACCAGTATGTTTTTTGAGGTGACCCCCTCAATTTAAATTTCTGTAGCGTGGAAACGAAAAGAGGTACAGAGCTCAACTTTTCAGGATTTAGTTTCTCATGAATTTAAAAAAAAAAAAAAAAAAGAAGAAATTCATGAGGTGCGTGTACTCGGCATGGAATGACCCATAGATGTGGTACCATCGCGTACCAGGCCTTTGCAAATGGGGGGTGGGGGTAGAAGGATTGCCAAGCATTTTTATGAGGGGGCGAATTTTGGTCCTCCTAGACCACTCTACAAAAGGTCAGTTCATTGGGGGGGTTGGCGGGGGCAAGAGTTCTGAACGGGCTCGTGCCCCTGCCCCGATACGCCACTGGTTGGTACTTAATTTTATACCAATGGAAAGAAGAAAGCTTAGCATCCCTTGGTACATACGAATCAGATGGTTAGAAACAAAATCACTGAGGGAAGTGGCAACCCCCACCCCTTCATGGTTTTGTTACAAAAAGTGGCTCACGTAGAGTGTTAAGCCAATGCATCTACTATCTTTGTAAAAAAAGTTTTGGGGAAAATTATCAAAATTCCTAAAAAATCAGACGGCACTTATAGTCGAGTATCTACGGAGGATCCGCTGACCCCCCCCAGGACTCTACCAAACCAACTTTTTAGCTTCGTTTCTGGTCCTATAACAATTTGGATGTTAACAAATAAATTTCCCGGGACTCTGGCGATATTAAAGATGGCGTCCAAATGGCCCCCAAAATAGACAAATTAAAAATGGGTTTTAATATCAAAATATTAATAAATTCATAAAATTAATGTTTAGAATATAAGCTGTGGGTCATGTGCATTTAACTTCTAGTATTTGAAGTTTTTTGCCATATCTAAAAAATCCAGATGTCTCCCAAACATTTGGCCACGAAGAATATGGGGGTGTGCATCAATTAAGAACCGTCACTGTATTTATATATCCATACCAGGGTCCTCAATTCATTTACAATGGTCGACTTTGTCTCGATGGAGCGTAGTCGTGAGCTCCCTTTATTTATTTTCCGGTTTACCAACCTTTCTTCTTACTATTTGATATATCTTTCGCTCTTCGTCATCTCTGTTAGATGAGGAGGCAGCTTGGTGTGGATCGGTCAAGGGAGTAGAATGAGATAGGGACGCTTGAGAGGGGAGAGGGGGGTTAAGGGTATGGGCGGAGGGGATTGGGGAAGTGTGTACACGTGTAGAGGAGTAAAGGAG
Organism: Ophioderma brevispina; assembly: GCA_023653785.1. NCBI lineage: Eukaryota > Metazoa > Echinodermata > Ophiuroidea > Amphilepidida > Ophiodermatidae > Ophioderma > Ophioderma brevispina. The sequence continues at coordinate 24,366 of JAMKCH010069081.1, forward strand.
GGAGAGTATTAAGGGGTGGGGAGGTAAAGTGGGTGAAGGTAGGGGTGGGTAATTAGTAGGGGTGGGGGGTTTTTTTTGTGTTATCGCCTTTCCTTCCCCCATGATGGATTCAAGATGGCGCCCAAAATGGCTGCCAAAATAGGCAAAATTAAGAGACAATTTGTATTTACTAATCAAAACATTTAATAAATTCATAAAACTTACTGTGGGAAATAGCTGCCTGGTCATGGCATTTAATTCTAGTATTTGAAGTTTTTTGCCATATCTTAAAATCCAGATGGCGCCCAAAATTGCCGCCAAAATAGGCAAAAATCAGAAAATGGGCATTTAATATCAACTTTAAAAAATAATGGTAAAATTAATATATCAGTTGGCTGGGTCATTGGTCATTTAATTCTAGTATTTGATTTTTTATCTCACAATAAAAAAATCCAAGATGGCACCCAAATGGCTCACCAAAATAGTACAGGGAGTGTAAACCCCACGTACCAGTGTCCAGGATTGACACTGTGTTGCAGCGATGAATCCATAGCCAAAATCCACACTGCACGTTTGGCTTTAGGTTTTTGAGACTGGTGCTAGCTGATAGGATCATGGTTCCTTTGTGAAGGCTTCACTACATGAGGCGAATTCAAATTGACCTCTCAGTCTATACTGCCCATTGTTCATTCTTTTACTTTTACTCTCCAATCCTCTGTTCTTCCGAAGCTCAATTTAGACCTCGAATGGAGAGCAGCCGCCCAACTTACTTTTTAGCGTCTGCTTTCCCCATCAGCCCCCTCCCTGCCTTGACGACAGATGCGTCCAAGCTCGGTGGGGGCATATTTTATACTCAATGTTGGCAGGTGACACCAACCAAGGCCGCCAGAACATCAACGTGATGGAATGTTTTGGACAGTGATTCTGGCACATCGTGAACTGTGACACCATATTCACAGGCAAACCCTTAGTCCGGCTGCGACACAGAACAGTTATATCCTACCTTCAGTGGCTATAACGGGCCTGGCCCGCTCTGAGGGCAATTTCCCAGTATTCGAAAATTTTCCTCTTAGGGGGGTCCAAATGCCAATTTTTCCCGGCCAGAGGCTAAAAACGGCTGATTAGCATGATTTTTGCAAATTTTTTCCCGCCAAAGTCGTCAGGGGGGCAACCTGCCCCCCCCCCCCCCGCCTGTTACGCACTGCCCACCTGAACAAGTGTGGGACAAGGAGACGGAGGCTTCTGTGGACACGCTCCACTGCTGCTCTGGTGCAAGAAACGGTGCATCAACTGCAGGTACAGCACCTCATAGGATTGGACAATGTTCTAGTTTCCTCATACTTATATGCCCCAATGGCCGGGGGGTCATCATCACAGTGTGGAATCTTTTCCGTCTCGTTTGAATTGTAAGCTAACTTCTAACATACTTACATGGAGGTGAAAAAAAGGGCAGTCGGACGGTATGCAATGACGGCGAATTGGTCAACACAATAGGTTACACATTTCAGCCAGTGACTATGATCCAGAGGGTACTTGAGAAGGTATCCCAGTCAAAGCATTATCTGGTGCTGCTCGTGGCGCCTATGTGATCAAGCTGGCAGCAGCAGTTTAATCGACATGGACAGTCTGCATCGGCCTTTGGTGCTCGGTACCATTAGGTTATCCACTGACAACACCAAGGCCGTCATAACAGGGTGAGGGTGCTCTGGCCACTGTCCCCCATGCGCTTCAGAGATGGTATGACAGATTTCTCTGAGTGTGGCCCTCTCTGCCCCATTACAGGAATGTTTGCAGAGAGCATCCGGGTATGTGGTTGGTTTCATTGGGTCCCCTCCTACGCTCCAACCTTGCCTCAGAGGACTTTTGAGCCTTGTCAGAGCTCAACACCTTGGACCTGGACAAGAATGGGAAAGGCTTTTTTGTTGACGTGGCCAGTGGCCACAGGTGTTCAGAAGTTCAAGCCCTGCTATTGAATAGGCCCACCTCTGTTTAACAGAAGACAGGGTTTACATCTTGCCCCAGGTGGGTTTTTTTGCAAAAAATCAACCTTATCTATTTTACCTCAAACCATTTTTTTCGGCAGTCTTGCTCAGTGGTCAGGGCAGCTTTGAGAAGTCAGTAAGCCTGGTGATCTATGGGCTCTTAAATGTAACTTAAACAAACGGCGAAAAATCGGGGGACATCAAGAAGTTATTCATAACGTCAAGAAGCCCTATTGACCTTTTGTAATATGGCCCTTAAAGCCCTGATCACAATGCCATCCGAAGTGCTTGCGCAAATTGTCAAGATCGGATGACTACTTCCCATGCATGTCTTTCATGATACCCATTCCCAATCCACTTCTTGGGCGCTCTCTGTTTCTGGGGCTTTCTTGTCTGACACTCTGGGATGCTGCCAGGTTGATCGACTCCTACAATGTTCCAAACGGTGTACCCGAAAGATGTATGGGAAGGTTGGCAGATGGTATTGTGGCCCTCTCTGCAGGTCAAAGGAGAACATCTGGACAACCAGTAGGGTGCGTAGAAGCTTCCTTTTTCTTTTGTTGCAATTATAATGTAGCTTAGCTTGAGGGCGGTGTTACTAGGCTTTTAGGAATTCAACCAGAAAATACCTCTGTATCCTCCTGGGCTTTGATCCATCGCCTGAGCTTTCATCAGTGGAATTCTGGTGCAGAAATAGGCCACGGGAGATAGGTAGAGTTAGTGCATGATTTTTACCAATTTGCTTCACTTGAGATCATAGTGTACAATTTTCTGCAATTTTACCTATCTTTGCGGCCTTTATGGGTGTTGGCTTGGACGTTTTCCCCAGAAAATTTTCAGATTAGCAAAACAATACTAGAAATAATGCCAATGACGCAATCAGTCTTTTTTTTTCATCTAATTTTTAAATTTTACCATTTATTACATATGTTAAATCTAAAATACTATTTTCTTTAATTTTGGCGGCCATTTTGGGCGCCATCTTTGGTTTTTACATACTGAAAAAAATCCATATTTTCGAATTTAAATGACAATGACCAGGCAACTGTTTAAAATATTAAATTTTACCTTTGTTTACATTTTTTTGATATTAATATCCATTTTCTTAATTTTGGCCTATGTTGGCGGCCATTTTGGGCGCCATCTTGATTTTAGACTGGCAAAACTTCAATACTAGAATTTAAATGCCAGTAACCAGGTAGCTATATCGTAACATTAATTTGATGATTTATTACTGTTTGATATTAAATACCTGTTTTTCTTAACTTTTGCCTATTTTGCGGCCATTTTGGGCGCCAATCTTGTATGTTTAGATATGGTCAAAACTTCAAATACCAGAATTCAAATGCCAATGACCAGGCAGCTATATTCAACTGAATGTTAAAATTTAATTACATGTTTTGATATTACATACCCAATTTTCTTTAATTTTGCCTAATTGGCGGCCATTTTGGACGCCATCTTGAATATCGCCAGAGTGCCGGGAATTTTATTTTGTGTAACATCCTAAAAGTGTTATAGGCCCATAAAACGAAGCTAAAAAAGTTGGTTTGGTAGAGCCTGGGTGGGTCAGCGGATACCCTCCCGTAGATACTCCTATTACATCTTTATGTCAAAATTCCTACACATTCTTACTCAGCAAGTTACAGTCTGCAATCTTTCAAATATTTTTTACACTCGGATCTGATGATGAAAACAATGCCCACTTCAATTGAGGGTAAATTCTACTGGCATAAAAATGAACAAATCTTGCTATCATTAAAAGATAACCTGAATCAAGGTTTGGCTCAATGGAAAGCCCCACACACCCGAACATGCACGCGCAACTTAAAAATAGTGTGGAGCTATACGTTGTTCATCACCTAAGAAGCACAAATATGTGGCTCATGTTTATGCAGTGTGAAAGTAATTCTATTTGCATGCATGCCTGTCGTCACGCAACTGCATAGCTGCGCTATTTTCTGTTTCAAATCAATTAACTTAGATGTCCGGTTTTTATTAATTATTTCAAAAAATATACGCTTTCGAACAAAAAAGCATGAAAAAAAAGTTTGTTACTCATCTGGGACCCAAAGATCATAAGGTCCAAATTGAAACCTATTTCATCTTTGATTTTTATTTCAATTTCACTAATTTTCATGACAAACGACAACAAACTGGTCCAGGTGAATATTGACGTTTTGACTCTGAAACTTTGATGACAGACCCATTCAATAATTAAGGGCTTCAAAAGCATGTTCATTCGAACAATAGTATTGTTTCGTGGACCTTCCTTTGATTTCAGGGTTGATAAATGCATCGTTGAAATACCGAAATTTTAATAGAGGCCCTGTCTGTTTTATTCAGTTGGTTACAGAGGAGGGACAAAAGAATCATACAGCTCTCCTGTAATGTCGTCCATATTCAAGTTAAGCCATGTGGACAACCGTGCATATCTCTCGTTTGTATTGGCAACAATTCGGATTCGATTCATACCAGTAGCGGACATTATGATCGTGAATAATCCTCCGATGACACCTCAAAGAGGAGTAATTGCAACCTTCCCACAAAACGTAATTACTAATGGTACCACACCTCTATTCGCTCATTTTGAAAACGAGGTAAATACCCAGATTTCAATAGGATTTTTAAGGTTTAAAATGTCCCATTCCCTATATCATGTAAAAACTCTTAGTCAAGATACCACAAACTTTCTGTTCGGTTTTATTTCGACGTGCGTATTTTATAATAATTAATAAAAACAATACTCTAAGTTATTGAACAGACAGTTGTTTGCTTTTGCACATTGCATTGCCTGCATTGACAAAAAGGTACATCATCGGGTGAATGCAAGGTCAGAAGTTTAAGGTGTTGGCATTATGATTTTGTTTTTCTAAGGAGTAAGCGCAAGCCGACTTTAATAGACTCGGGGTTGAGCAAGCGTGCATTCGTTTTAGCGTCGCAAAAATCATGAGCTATTTTTTTCCACCTCTGCGTTTACGCGAATGGGGGTAAAGCGTTTGTAAAATCGCGAGAACTGATGTTGGCTAGGACTTGTCTAAGATCGCGCCTGATTAATTACGCGTTCGCCTTTTACCACCCATTTTTGTTTTGCTGCTGACATATAGGCGTACAATAACGCCGAACCGCAGCGACTTGAGTGAAAATTGGAATTTCATCAACATTCCTCTAAAATGACCGTTTTCGGCCGTTTTCAGGAAAACTAATATGGGTGACACCAATTTTTTTTTTATTTCGTTTTTGTCAGTATGCGACTTAGACTAAACATATTGAAAATCCAGAAACGTACGGCCCCTTTGTTATCTTTTTGGGGCATGTTTTTATCGATTCTCGTCATTTTTCCCATAGAGTTGCGGGTAAAATCATTAAGATTTTGAGGCAACCATGTACGTTTTTAAACTCTTTTTTCTCAAAAACGAATATGGTAATCCTATTTTTTATTTCATAGTTTGGTTATCACACAAATGAATATACTATTACAAATTTTAAAGAACTTCGACGGCCCTTTAATCATGATGCCAACACCTTAATAGTGCCCTATGATAACATCTGTTGCTGCCATGTAAGGATGACTGAGTTATCTTACCTTGAGTCAGTGGCCTCTTGAAATGGATCTTCAGGTGACAGTCACCTGAAGATCCATTTCAAAACCACTGACCAAAGACTTGGCATATTAGTATGTTTTGGAATGTGAATTTGACAAATGGCAGCTACTTGACTTATGCCTTTCTTGCATTTACATAACAATATCAATTTCACTGTGTTAAGGTCCTTGCTTATTTGGGTGAAAACAAAATTTTCATGGTTAATGTAAAATGGTTAATGAAATTTTGCCACTAGAAAAAAAGAAAAAAACAGCTGGATGGCACGGGCCGGGGGAGGGGGGGGTTACTGACATAAGAAAGATGTACGGTCTGTGCTGCCCGTTCATAACCACTTTCGTTGAAGCATAGTATCAGTTCTTTAGGGTCCCCTTGGGAAATGTTTGCCTCAAAAGCTCAATTTAACCAAATTTCAGTTCCAAAGCCATGCAAAATTTCTCAAAAAATTCAGTTCCTAAGACAATACTTACGAACTTTAGTCCCAAGCCGTTTTAACACAGCCCCCAAAATTTGGCCGCACAATCCCTACCTGAAAGCAAGTTGAGTAAGCCCCCCGGGGAAAGGCTGCGGCGATGGGTGTATCAAGTCATCCCAAATGCAACAGTTTGGGAAATTTCACCTCCACAGGGTCGTGTGATACACCAAAATCCACATTAGCACTGAAAAAACCCTGACTTTTACATCTTTTAGCCCCCACCAAAGTAGTAGTACTTAGTTAATATTTAGAATGATCATTAAATTTTGTCTCTAACTTTTGAAACACTTTTGAGCCTAAGTACTGCAAGTATTTGTACAGTCGGAAATAAGCATATTGTAGTGCCATCTAGGGGATTGATTCAAAAAACCCTCTGGCCGTGCTGTAGAACAGTTAAAGCAGGGTGAGTAGATTCATAATTTTTTTTCACGAGGGTATGTATGAGTTTGTTTCTTAATAGAAGTTATGTCTAAACAGTCTTCTTCACCCAAAGGCAAAACATATTTGGCTTAAAGCTTAAAGACAAGCTGCGCCACTGATGCATCACACAAGCATGTGTCCCATGTACACCCAGCACTGCATGCCCCACGTCAATTCTATTTCAATTTGCAGGGTTGAGAGCGTTTGCCTATTTGGTTGTGAACAAAATATAGAATGAGAATAAAGAAAAATTGGTGGGTATCAATGGACTGACGAAAATTAGTCATCGGAAAGATTAATGCTTTGTGTGATAAAAAAACACGCAAACTCAAAATCTTCAGTGCTTTAACACACACACAAAGTAAAAAAAATAAAAAACACCTCATTTTTAAACTGTCCAATAAATGTACAATGGCAGTTCTGCATTACTTTCACGCCACATGCACAACACTCTTACTGAAAACCATGGGTATGAGAACAAGTACACACCATGTGTCACCAAAATGTGCTACCCTCACGTAGTAGTTTATTTGTTATTGTATAGGAATCTGAGATGAATATACCTACAGTAACAGAGATTCCAAAGAAAGTAATCAATGGATGATGCAGCGTACTGGTACGAGTAGTGTCATGTTAGTTCAACGATTCCTCGACTGATCGAGAAGAGTGTATTTTTCAATAATTTCAAGGTATAACCCAATATTTGAGTTTGGCGAGCGATTTTAAATCAATGATGCTCAACATGTGGGGTTATTTGTCAAAATGCCTCCGTGACACAGTTAGTACTCAAAGACCTTTGCATCTAAGCCTGGAATACTTGAAATGACTCCAATTTTGTACATTATCATGATTTTGAGGAGTCAAGTGTTTTCTGTGAAATATCGGATCCAACACATGATAATGATAAAATTGGATGATTTACACCCAGTAATATTAATGGTCTCGCTATGAGTTTTCACAAATATGGGCTCGACTGCGTCTCGCCCAAGATTTTTGCAACTCATAGTCTAATAATTAAGTTGGGCGTAATCGGTCCAATTTTATATCATCTCGGTGTTGGACTTAGGTAGAATATGCTCAAATTAATGAACAATCTTCAAATCAATGGCTGAGTTAATTAAAATGGTATTTTCTCTTTCAATATCACAAAAGTTTAAACAAAATTTCGACCGACCGGTTTATTCCAAATCTTATTTTCAGGCCGCGACCAATTATATTTTTAGCTTGCCCGATTGTGGAAACTTATTATAGGCAAACTGGCTTGCCCGAGGGCCAGTGAAGACATGCCAGAAAATTGCCGCCGATTCTCAGCGGGAAATAAGGGCACTACTGCCATAGACTGAGCTCCGTAAAGCCAGATGGTGGTCTGAATGAGTACGCGGGAAAAAACACTGATTAAAAACCGGTCCGGGGAAATTCCCCAAGCCAGTCTAAGCTTTCAATACTGATCTTTCATGACTTTTCAGCTCATGACCACAGGTAATCACGTCACCCACATGTAATTTCTGATCACAAATTTGCAATACCGGTGAAATATTCTAAACTGAGTTCTAAAACATTTGTTTTGTGTCAATTATCATGGCGTGGGCCATGCCGTCGGGGTTCGCCGTCGGCCATTTTGTACAGCTTTTTCAAGCTAAAATGATGTATTTTAGCAATAAAAACACATGATTTATTTATTTAGATTTCAAATCTATGTTAGTCATTTCTAAAATGATTTTTTAAAAATAATTCTGACTTAAATACTGTTGTTTATTTTTGTTTACTTGCAATTAACATATGAATGGAAGCTCTGTTCACTTTGTTGTTTGGTTCGATCCATTTAATACATGGGGGTGAGGTAATTGCTTTATTGTCAAGTAGGTCCGCTCCCGGCCATATGAACTGATGTAATTTGTATGTTAAATAATATTCGAAAAGAGATGTACTAGAAAAAATACACAGAAAAGAAAATATGAATAAAGGATTTCTGTCGATTGTGGTTTTTATTCACGGAATTGAAGGGGATCATAAGGGGTTCTGAGTCTGAGAGAGAACTGTACGGCAACCCGGCATGTGCATCAACTTTGTCACAAAAATTTTAGACTGTGAAATAATATGTGGCAGGCCAAGATCATTGACCTGGGAGCTAGGCTGGACTGGGGAAGCAATATTGATCGAACATCACCTTGAGCCTTGTGGAAATGGTGCAAAGGGGACATTCCCAGCTGGTCTGTCGACGTTGTGTAAGATTAATGCCTTTAATTTTTGTTGTTCCTTTATTCATGAAATGGTAAAAGTAAAACTTCTAAAGGAATATGGTCTAGTAATTACTTTTTTCTGATTAATATAGTGACTGTTTGGGAGTAAAGTCAGTAAACCATAAAACCATTAGCTGATATTTGGACTTGCCCGAACGGGCACGACTACCCAAAGTTTCACTTGCCCGAAAAAAATTCTACTTGCCCCGGCTATCGGGCAGGCGATTTGTCGCAGCCTGCTTATTTTTTAACAGAATAGGATCTAATTGGACATTTTATTTTAATTTTGACTTATGTCTTATAAGAATGAAGTTATTGATGACTTGGCCAAACTCGTAAAGTGTTAATGTGAGCCGGTCCTAAGAACAATTAAATTCATGTTAGGTCATGAATTGAAGCACAAAATTGAGTAAAATTGACTGATTTGCAGGATAACTCGCTCTCACAACGCCCCTGAGCGGCCAAATCATTGCAAGCCGAAACAGACCTGTTCGATATGCTCGAGCTGTTAACAATGGACTACAGCTTTGCTTCCGTTCTCTGTTAGATATATTCGTCTCAGATAGGAATTGCATAGACATAAAATGTGATGTAATGACAAGCAAGCAAACAATAGAACAGGCAAATTACAATATAAATGGCCTATTCTTTAAAATAAAGCTTGATTAGGCAATGTTTAAAGTTCATGACCTGACGGCAAATAGCCTCATCCCCAGGACCCACTGATTTTACAGCATGTGGTCAAATCTTGGTGTTGTCGGAAGAAAGCTATATTTTTCTCATTGACCCTAGCTGTGAAATCTTAGCACTGAAAGGTGTTTGGTTTGGATGTTAACTAAACATCCCCAATATCAGGGAGGGAAACAAATGAAGCGTAAATTATCACAGCTCCTTGTAAATATCAGCATCACATTATCTATAGTGTCCCAGAAAAACTTTAAAAACCTTAAAAGCGTCCCCAATTTCAAGTTTTTAGGTACTATTAATTGAGCATTTTTTTTTCTATGTCACACTTTGTACATATTTACAAGGACTGTGATCATCTGGTTTCTGCTTGCAGCACACTGAAAACAGAACCATTGGTTATTTTACCAGGCCCCAGTGTTATCATAAATATAGATACCCAGAGTGGTAACTATCAAAATAATTATTCAATACTAACCAGTGGCTAAATTGCTTATTTTTCCACAAATAAAAATATCATTTTGCAAGTTCAAAACAAAATGCTCAAATTTCACCGACAGCAACATACTACTAAGGCACTATCAGTGATTTGCGAAATCCAGAAAAACAATCAAAAACTCAGATATTTGCAATGTTTTTGAACAAGTGTAGGTTCTTATCATACCCTACAAGTTAGACCAAAAGCAACCTAATAAGGAAAAATGAAATATTTTAGTTATATTACTTGTCCGTACGGACACTTACTAAAACAACGTCAGTCAAGGGAGATTCAGATCTTGGAACCCTGCGTTTTCTTCCTTTTCTATCTATTTTTCACTTGTAAAAAATACCTTAATTGAAAATTCTAACAGACCCTTTTTAAAAACTATTCCTTCAAATAAATTTGTTGACTCTTTTCAGTGGATCACTGATAGCGCCTTTAACAAACACCTTGTCTTAAGAATATTAACTACAACACAGTTTGAATACTTATGAATGTTCACTTCCTAGGGCTTACCAAAACACTGAATAAAACCATCTGAACTTAGCATTTTGGTGGCTACAGCATTCGGTCTTGAAGCAAGAAAAATAATATTTCCCTAGAGCATCCAATGCCGACTTGCTCTTTTGAGGCGCGCATGTCGCGCATCTAAAATTCTTTTGAGTCCGGCGATTTTCGCGCATCTTGTTAAAGCCGGCTACGAGTTTTCTTTCTTCTTCGTACATTTGGAGCCGCAACCCAGCAAAATACTTCATTTGGCAATATTTAATGATAAATGCTCAAGGAACACTATGCTTTACCAGTTACACGCAAATTTCAGATAGTGTGAACAGCTGGTAAATCGGTGCCGAGAGCAAAAAATCTGGCAGTATTAACTCCACAAATGTATCGGAACTCCAATAGAAATACCGCATGGATGGTGTACGAAAAAGGAACACGCTGACTATGTGTAAATAAATGCATGAAGTAAACGTCGTAAATTAAAAGCCTTCGCATCGCACAGGGTTTTGTTTTGATTGAGCCTTGAGCGAGTTTTAGATGGCACGGCGCCTCGGGCGAAAGACAGTTGAGTGGTCTTACCAAACATACGGATAGTAGAATTTTATATAATATTTTCGACATGAAGAATTAAAGAAACGATAGACGGCTACCACCTTTGTGGTCAAATTGATCTGTAAACTATGCACGAAACGTGTTCAAAGAAATGAAACGGTGCCGGGGAAAGCCGTCGCCCGTACAAGTAAGAACATACTTGACAATGACACACGTTGAAGGATACGTTATCAAGCATCGTGAATCGCCATTATTAATGAAAACGTGAGCTTACTCCCAATTAGTTTTAAGAGCAATTAGAATAATAATGATCTGATGGTGAAGACTTAGGTTCTACAATTTGTTAATGATATGTGTGACTGTTCCTGCATGCCCAGTTTACTCTCCGTAGTATGATTGACTAGAGATCCCTTCAAAATGAAAAAAAAAAAAAACACGTTCGACATTTCGAGGTTCAAGGGCCTGGGTGAATAATTCTTTGAAAAATTGATACACTTAATTATAAATCTTATCATCATGGTAATTTGATTAAATCTGATTGACAGTCTAGTATGGAACCTGAACTTGTTTATATAACTAACTTGATTGCAGTAATAAACAATTTATTGCTACCAACCTGAATGCAAATGCATGGCTTTAACTGCTTCTGGTCCCACTCAGTTGCCGGTCCTGCCTGCTATGCAGCTCTATGCTTTATAAAAGCTCGTCTCCAGAATTTGGGAGCTTTTAAAAAAGGGGGGGGGGCCTCTTCTGCCAGCTAGCCTCAAGGAAAGCCAAGATAGCTTTTTAATGCTCCTCTGAAATTCAAAAGACAGTGTTCTGCAATGATTATTTTCTACTCATGTTTACCAACCTAGAGTGCCAAGTAGTTTCAACTCGCATGGTTCTTGTATATAGGGACAAATGCGGAATTTATTTAGGGGGGTGTGGGACTTCACAAAGTAGACCCAACCTCATTAAAATGGTCTGTTTGCGCATCTCTTCTCCAAAAAGTGAACTTTCTTGTCAAAGTTTTTCTAAATTTTGGACCTTTTTATAAAAACAAATTCAGCAGAAAGTGGACCTTCCCCCTTTTGTAAAATGTGTGTTTGTGGAGGCTGCAACTACACCCCATGCATATGGGCCTGCTTGTCTGAGATGTTAACATTCCCACTTTGTCTTGCATCTTTAAAATTGAAATGTACCTTTTACATGGCTCAATTTTAACAGTCATGAGATACATGAAGTATTTTGCTTCCCAAATCGATACTTTTATTTTATATGAACTAATATTTTGACAGTCAAAATTTGGTTTGCAACTGTTTTGACTTGCCACTTGGCCCAATTTGAGCCATTCCTAGGGAAAATTCTTTAAAAAAATATAAAAAGTAAAAAAGCGCATTTCACATTTAATGTTTTTGACTACTTACTTGAAACAGACCTTTTTTTGCCTAATACGCTACTTGTGTTATAGCATATAAGCCCATGATATACTTCAAGTCGCCGTGAGTGATTTCTGCTGTGAACATGCAAATCACTTATCTTGGGTCAAAATCCGCCACCCATCATGAGTCTGCGATTTGAATACATCACTTATCTTGGGTCAAAATCCGGTGTTGCACTCGCTGTGACTAAAGTATATCGTAGGCTTTAAATTTTGCCACACCATTGGAAAGATGAAGCAAAACAGTTGCATATTGGTCAATATTCTGTGAGAAACAGTTATTCAAGATTCTCAAATTATACTTCATTTGAATTAAAACCTCTGCAAAATTAAGTAGACATACATTCACTTCAACCACTTAGGTAAAGATTTTAATTTCAAAGAGACGTGCGCTACACCCTTCATTTCGCACACACATGCGCATAAAATTCAAATCTACAAATGTCATTTTTTTTGTTTACTTTTAAAATTCTTGTAAAAAACATACCACTCTTTGGCTTTAGAGTCTGTCAAAAATATGGGTTAATTTGGGCCACCCTGGATACAAACAAGTTTATATACAAAATAATACCAATCTGTACATATTATATACATTTGCCAACTGCATTTTTTTCTTCAAAAATTTGATCAACAAGCTACTTTACAACATTAGCTGCAGAAAATGAAGTGCGTGTGTGTGTTCCTTAAAAACATGAGGTAGAAGTGTGTGATAATGAAAATTTATACAAAAGCTGTGAGAATAGTGAGAGAAATGTGTCGCATTCAATGCATTGCCATACATGGCTATTTGTCATTACATAAAAGTCGTCGTGGAAGTTTGGGATACAGTGTAATGTACTTTTACATTAAAGCAATATTAGCACATTTTTGAAGAGCGCCCCCAATTTTCAAAATTTTATATTTTTGCACAGCTATGTTGGTAATTGTCTAGAAACTACACCTGCGAACGAGAATGCTAAAAAATGCGTATTTATCATAAAAGAGCGATTTTTGTAATTAGAATTGGGATCTAGATTGTACTAAACGGCAGAGCCGGAAATGCTAAGTTTATTCCGTCATGAGGACATCGTTGCCACATCAAGAAAATGACCTCTAACTTGACTTGCCTGAACCAATAAAACAACTAATAGATGAGGTAGAACGTACATGGCGCTATTTCCCGGCTATTTCATATTGGAAGGCCGTTTCCAGCAGCCGTTGAATTATTATCGGGATCCCGATATTAATTATTCTAGTTACAAAATTCCTTCGTTTGTGACACATAGACATTTTCGAGTTTAAACCATTCACAGGGTTAGTTTACTAGCCAGTTACCAATGCAACGTTGTAAAAATCTCAAATTTTTTTGAAAAATTGGGGGCGCTCTTCAAAAAATGTGCTAATATTGCTTTATTTTTAAAAGTCTGAAATCTGTCTGCGAACACATCCATTCTATCATCTAGTTCTTGCGTTGCAAGTATTGATTACAGCTTTTCATTAATGAATATTACAATTTTTAAAGCCACTATCAGTCATTTTTTTCCAAATTCAAAATGCCAATTTTGTCTCTAAATTACTTAAGCATTTTAAACCAGTCTTTAAGATGCCATTTTACGACTTGTCTCTAGACCTAAAAAAGCATAACAAATCATCATTCTTGACAAATACGGCATGTTACGCTTAGCCACTTTACTACAACAATTTCGAATACAACAGCGCAAAAAAATGAATGTGATGAAAAAATGTGTGAAAAATAGGGGCCGCCGCCGCTTTGTTTACAATGTGAAGAAATCGTTGCTAGTGGCTTTAAGATTAAAGAGGAGGTAGGCCTGTATGCATGATTCTTGCAGAACCCAGGTGTGTTGAGGCAATCCCACAATTGTGGATATTAAAAGACAAAAATCCCCAAGCAGCAAGCAATTTTTTTAGCATAACCAAGCCTGGTAAATAACATATACTGATGTGTTTCACTTTGCTGATTTTACAAATGATCCTTTATTTCCCTTTCTCTAAAAATATTTTAAAAAAGGCACAGCAGCCAGCAAACTCCCGCTGTGCATGGATTACACCAACATCAGGTCACGCACTGCTGCCATTTCAAAACACAGACATTTACTTCGCATTTCCCAAGAAAAATCGATGACCGTGTAGAAATATTTTTGTCTAAAATGGTCCCTTTTATACCACCCGAAACCGTTCAACAGAAAAAACTTCTAACGGTCACATATTTTTGTTTTAAAACCTTATAATTACACCCGAATAAAAAAAAAAAAAAAAAAAATTGTCGGCTGCTGTGAAAAAAAGGTAAAGTGTTGTGAGAAAGCTCGTGCCGCGGGAGTGCCCATCTCTCTTTCCTTATCCTTTGGGCCAGACTCTAGTATTATTTTTGCTGGGGGGCACACCTGGTTGACCCCACGTAAATGTCCCTTATTTTAGAGCAATTTAAGCAATGGCGACACAATTTTGACAACTGATATAAGTAGGGACATGCAAGAGCTACTACCCCCGCAAAAATCAGAAAAAATCCATTGCGGGAATCTTGCCATATATGCCTACAAAGGTTATAGCTTGTAGGTTATAGCGCCCTCTATATGTCTATTTCCCATAGAAAGGCGTGTAAACTATAAGATTTTTTATGAAAAATCATATTTGCCCTCAATGAAATTTCATCAAATTTACACAGGATGTATTTAGTGGTCTAAATACTCCAAGTTGGTTGTCAAAAGTGTGTCGCCATTGATATTTTTTGTTTTATTCTTGATTTGTCATAATAAATGAGACTTTCAAACAGCTGGGGGGGTTCGCCACTCCTCCTGCAGAGGTAGTCTGTTACCTTCCCAGCATTGAATAATGCTGGTACCCATTTATACACCTGGGTGGAGAGGAGTAATTGAGGTAGAGCGCCTTACTCAGGGCACAACACGTTGGCCGCAGTGGGGCTCGAACCCACGACCTTTGGAGAGCGGGGTGAGCGCTCAATCCACTGGACCACACGTGCCCTTAAAAATATTAATTATTGAATCAAAGAAAGGTTTAAAAGGAATTTGAACAGATTTGTAGTCTTAATCTAACACACAATGTTATGCCAACTGATCTGGCAGAAAGGTGGTGTTTTGTGATACTCGATTCAACGGTCTTATGTAATAAAGACTTATACACTACTCTTCATTACAACTATAAATTAACAATCAATTGTAAACATAGTTGAAGTTGTTTTCTACACTTGGTTGTGCTAAAATACAAGCAGCATTTTGAGAGTAACATTTGATATGGTTTATGTCTCAAATAAAACATAACGCAAGCAGCAGTCATTTTATGATCGCTGGAAAAGCTTTTTGCATGCATCACGCTGTGCGCTCTCAGGGAGCATACATAATACCGTACACACCCTAGTTCGTATGACGCAGAAGGTAGTGTGTGATCATTCAAAAAACTACCAGCAATTATAATAGATACAGTGGTTCCTCTTTTTACTGCATTTTCCTACATCTCTCACTTTGTAATGGTGGAAGCCATCTTGCCTTGTCTTCAAGGTAAGAACTCAAAGAGGTATATAAAATGTATAAGGAAACCAAAAATATTTATTATTGGCTTAAAATATTATCTTACAAGTGCAGCAATTTTGTATGGAAATTTTTCTTTTCCAATTCCCGTCTAAGCCATAATTGTCATGTACAAAGTTGTTCATAATTTTCAATTTGGTTTGAAAAATTGCAGGAGGCTGGCAAATTCTGGAAGAATCTGTACAGGTACAAATTTAACTCCTTTACATTCAATCTCAGCGTATCCACTTGTTCCAGAAACTTCCGAAAATAAACAAAGCAGCAAGAAACATACCGCGGATGACAAATAAATAACAGTAGCATAACCACTGCTAATGTCAAAATTTCTCTAGCTGTGGCACCACCACTGATCATTCTCAATTACAAGCAACTTCGGGATATGCCTTTTGGACCAATGCCCCCAATCTCCTACCCCCAAAATTCTCCATATCGAAACCCCTCTTATCAAAGCCTAACATAGTACACAACAACAAAAACCCCTCAGTACCAACCCCTCTGAGAATACCGTCTGCTATTAAAAGAAATTATGGCATGAATGTATCAGCAATATATAAGCCACAATACCGGCGGTTGTCATGTCATTAGAGTATTTGTCTTAAGAAGAAATAAACCATTTTCCATGCTTAATTTTCAGTAGCAGTAGTGATTGAGGAAGAGCGCCAGGGACTTATTGATTTCACTTTTTTTATGTTCTGCCCCATCTAGGAACTTCACTCGTATCCTTTGTGTGCTCATCGAAGTTTGCAAGGATGAGCTTGTGGCAGACTGTTACGCTGTGATAATAACTAAGAGGTTTTCGCAGGTCACGGATACGGATATGATAACCGTACCGTTCATGTGGCTGCGCAAATAAATTACTTCTGAAGGGCATGGGCGTATAAAGAGCGGTGTCATTCAACATGAGAAAGTTGGTCCTCATAACCATGCTCAATGGAAATATTGCCCATTATTTCGAACATTGATTCGCGTGATTTTTTGACACCCCGAACACCTAAATCACATAAATATTACACTACTAACCATTTAATTAAAACACCCCTTTTTTGGAGTGGGTACCCCCCCGTAAACAGAACCGTTGGATATTTCTTTCAATTATATAGGCATTCACCAGCGTGTTCGGCAAAAAGGAAAAAATCACTCTAAAATCAACTTTCAAATAGAGTGGGGCAAATATTTCTCCCTTTAGATAACCGGTTTTTCACTTAGGTGTATCTCAGCCAGTATCCGACACTTACTTTTATAAATAATGCGTGTCGGGATACCAAAACGCCAAAGTGATGACTATCCGTGTTCATATCCGTTATCCGTGACTTTGGCGAACCTCTCAATTTTTCACTGGCTTCTGTTCACAACAGCTAATGCATGCGGCGTCTAAATATGCGTAGGGAATAAATGGCAGCTTCCATGATTGCCTGCCCATCCGTGTACATTTGTCAGAATAAATCTAGATTTGTCTATGACCTGAGAACCTCTGGTACGTCTTCGTTAGGGATATTTCATTATATATGTGCCCAGAGATTCATACCAATAAATTCCTGTTTCGGCTTTAGACCATACTTCATAATAGTCTACTCAATTAGAAACTTGTTTACCCTACACCTCCCAATTAACACAAGAGGGCCCCCTGTGTTACAATGTTAATCAACCCAGTGACCGCTAACCACAGGAAAAAGGGGCCTACTAGTTTTCAATCTGACCTAATGACCCCACATGACGAGTTATCTAAAAATCGGGAACGAATTGTAATTTAGCAAGCAAACCCCCCCTTCGTCATTACATGGTGCCAATTCTGGCCAATATTAATTGAGGTAAACCAATAATACTCCCATTGATAGTTCTGTTTAAACTATGACCCTGAGGTGCGTCCATCAGAAAACTAGTAGGCCTGCGTGATGTCACCGAGGACCATAGTTTGAACCATAGGCTTGTATTAAAAGGCAGATATTTTGTTTTATATGCTTCAATAATAATTTCCATAAATTTTTCGTCTTTCAATAACTCAATCAAAGGTCGCCTTTAAGACAAAAGCCAGGTTCCCCAGAAAACCTCAAAACCTAATGCATTCCGTAAAAGCATCTTCCTCGTTACGCACGAAGTGCAATTCACAAGCCATCGACTACGTACGGCTTGGAGGTACTTTTTCCGGACCTAAATTAGTACCTCCCTTGCCATTGTCTTTAAATTCACAATCTAGAAACCTATTTTTCAAATCAATGTGAGAGATCTGAACCAATTAAACAAGCCAAATTTATATTATGAAGTATAAAGTAATTGCATTTAATCAGGCTGGAGAGTAGACTATATCATTTCTCTAACACCTGCATGCAGTGAGTCATAACCTTGAGCAACTTGTACTCGCTCCCATCAGGATATGTCTCTCTGCGAGCGTGTACAAATGCCACCCTGCGTTAAAAGCCAAAGCGCTCACGGTTTACTGGTGCCAGTTTTCCACACTCTGAACGTCACTGCAAGGAGGTAGGGAAATGAAGCATAACTTTATTAGCATCTGTAACAGATTCCGATGCAGATGTAACACGCTGTACCAACAACCTCGGTAGATTCCATCTCCACTTCTACCCTCGTCTTTAGAGGGTAAACCTCCTGCGCTTGGCGGGTCTTGACATTGTTTCCCCTGAATCTGGGTCCAGCTTGAATACCATGGTCTGTTATGCCCCGAGTGTGCGTTCTTTTTGCCTGTACAACAATATGTAGGCCTGGCTAGCAGTCACGAGCATCCCTGCACAGGCACAGCTCCATTCTGGCGTCGTTCCCATGCACCCGAACCCTATTTATACATCAATTGTAATGGAATTTGTTAAACAAACAGGCGGGTAAAGCAGAAAATCCACGATGAAAACACACACATGATAATTGTATTATTCGCTACAAAGACTTGCAACATGGCAAACAGAGGATTGGTTTTAAAATTTGTGGCAATTATGAAACAAGGATTGTGTTCACCCATTTTACAGTGGCCATTGACCTGAGAAGACCTTTGAATTTTAATCTTTGACACTAATTAATCTTTGACCTCATTAATATTTCTCGAACCGTCATTAACATAATTCTTTGACCTCCATTACCATACAAAAGGTGCCCCGCCCATATTGGCATCTATAACAACCACACAAGTCTTTTGTTTGGAATTGGGATTTGAAGTCCATATTGTCCATATTTAGTTTTTAAAGTATTCCATGGGGCTACAAATTGACTTTTTTAGGTCCAATATCAAAATGGATTGAAATAAGCACGCGTCTTGAAATTTTAGAAATGGTATTATTGGGGTGAAGGTCATGCAATGGCATCAAAACTTGTTTCCTAATTAATCAGGTCAGGCCCTCTCGTCGCCTCGTTCACAGCTGTTTGAAACTGATAGTCTCATTTATTAATGAAAAAAAAAAATAAAACAAAAATACCACAAGCGACCACTTTTGACGACTAAAATTGGGGTCTTGTTTATCCCCTAACTACTCCTGTGTACATATGATGAAATTGCATTTGGGGGCAAATAACATGTTTCAGTAAAATCTAGTTTTCACATCGTTCTATGGGAAATAGGCATATAGAGGGCGCTATAACTACAAATTATGACCTTTTAAGGCCTATATGGCAAGATTCCCGAAGAATTTTTTCTGATTTTTTGCAGATACTAGGGCTTCATGTCCCTACTTTTATCAATACATCATATAGATTCCCTCGATTTTCTTTGTCAAAATTGTGTCGCCTTTTTGCTTAAAAATGCTCTAAAAAGAAAAGAGACAATTGCATGGGGTCAACGCTGTGTCTTTCAACCATACTTTTTCAATAATCTTTAACATCCACCACAGATATAGAGGTACGGAGCAGACATAGAGACATGGTGGCAGACAGAGAGCAGGTGGCAGAGATACAAGGTGTCAGACAAGAGATACAGGATGGCAGAAACAGCGAGACAAGGGTGGCAGAAAGAGACAGGGTGGCATACCGAGAGACAGTGGCGATCAGGAGGGGTGGCATACAGAAGACAGGGTGGCAGACCAGAGACAGGGTTGAGATAGAGGACAGGGTGGCAACAGAGAGACAGGGTGGCAGACAGAGAGACAGGGTGGCAGACAGAGAGACGGGTGGCAGACGAGACGGGTGGCAGAACAGAGAGACAGGGTGTCAGACCGAGAGCGGGGTGGCAGACAGGAGACAAAGGTGGCAGACAGACAGACAGGGTGGCAGAGACAGAGACAGGGTGGCAGACAGAGACAGGGTGGCAGACAGAGAGACAGGGTGGCAGACAGAGACAGGGTGGCAGACAGAGAGACAGGGTGGCAGACAGAGACAGGGTGGCAGACAGAGAGAAAGGGTGGCAGACAGAGACAGGGTGGCAGACAGAGACAGGGTGGCAGACAGAGACAGGGTGGCAGACAGAGAGAAAGGGTGGCAGACAGAGACAGGGTTGCAGACAGAGAGACAGGGTGGCAGACAGAGAGAAAGGGTGGCAGACAGAGAGAAAGGGTGGCAGACAGAGACAGGGTGGCAGACAGAGAGACAGGGTGGCAGACAGAGACAGGGTGGCAGACAGAGACAGGGTGGCAGACAGAGACAGGGTGGCAGACAGAGAGACAGGGTGGCAGACAGAGAGACAGGGGGGCAGATAGAGAGACAGGGTGCAGACAAGCGAGGGTGGCAGACCAGATGATACCTGGTGCAGAAAGAGACAGGGTTGCAGACATAGAGACAGGGTGGCAGACAGAGAGGACAGGGTGGCATACAGAGTCGACGTGACAGACCAGAGAGCCGGGTGGAGACAGAGAGACAGGGTGGCAGACAGAGACAGGGTGGCAGACAGAGAGACAGGGGGGCAGACAGAGAGACAGGGTGGCAGACAGAGACAGGGTGGCAGACAGAGAGACAGGGTGGCAGACAGAGACAGGGTGGCAGACAGAGAGAGGGTGGCACAGAGAGACAGGGTGCAGACAGAGAACATGGTGGCATACATAAACAGGGTGGCAGACAGAGAGACAGGGTGGCAGAGAGACGGGTGGCAGACAGAGAGAGAGGGTGGCAGACAGAGACAGGGTGGCAGACAGAGAGAGAGGGTGGCAGACAGAGACAGGGTGGCAGACAGAAGAGACAGTGTGGCAGAGAGACAGGGTGGCAGACAGAGAGAAAGGGTGGCAGACAGAGAGACTGTGGCAGACAAAGACCGGGTGCGACATAGACAGGTGGAGACAGAGAGACAGGGTGGCAGACAGAGAGACAGGGTGGCAGACAGAGAGACAGGGTGGCAGACAGAGAGACAGGGGGGCTCAGACGATAGACAGGGTGGAAAGACAGAGAGAGGGTGGCAGACAGAGAGAC
This sequence comes from Ophioderma brevispina, assembly GCA_023653785.1. Taxonomy (NCBI): domain Eukaryota; kingdom Metazoa; phylum Echinodermata; class Ophiuroidea; order Amphilepidida; family Ophiodermatidae; genus Ophioderma; species Ophioderma brevispina. The sequence goes on from JAMKCH010069081.1 coordinate 45,578, forward strand.
AGGGTGGCAGACAGAGAGACAGGGTGGCAGACAGAGAGACAGGGTGGCAGACAGAAGCGGGGAGATAGACATAGTGCAGGAAGCAGGGAGACATAGGGAGGAACAGAGGCAACAGAGGGATGAGGCCACAAAGGGAAGGTAGGCAAACAGAGGCAGGGAGGCAACAGAGGCAGGGAGCAAACAGAAGGCAGGGAGGCAAACAGAGGCATGGAGGAAAACAATAGGCACGGGAGGAAAACAGAGGCCGGGAAGGAAAACAAGGTCAGGAGGAAACAGAGGCAGGGAGTAAAACAGAGGCAGTGATGCAGACTGAGGAAGATGCAGACAGAGAGGCTGACAGAGTATCCCACAAATGCATATCTTTGTTTGCCATGTTTCTATTTTCATCAATAGGTTAAATCATTTAACTTAAGTAGAAGATGGCAAGTTTTTAGCAGCTTGTATACAACTACAAGTTTGTAGCTTGTATAGTCACGCCATCTACCTTTGGAGGGGACGTTCAGCCTTCGGGTCCCCAGGCACGAGAGTCCAACTGTACATGTACAGTCTCGCAGTCAGTGTCGGAATAAGAGTAGGGTGTAAACCCTCCCTGAGTGTTCCCAATCCAGCCCCAGCCTCAAATAGGCGGCCATGTTAGGAGCGTCCGTCATGGATACACACGCGGCCCCCCCGGATCAGCACACTAGCGAACAAATCCTGACACCAACCACAAAGCCATTACCAATGACTTGTGATACGAGCAAACAACAAAACCTATGACAGCTAGATAATAGCAATGCGACTTAACCACCCTACTGTTATTCCAGCAGTCAGGAATTGTAGTGTCCAGAAGCCAATCTGAAACACATAAGATCACACTAGGAGGATCTTTACACCATTATCAATACCCAACTTCCACAGCTGCCCTTCTATTCATCTTCAATAGATTATGGCCACTGACACCAATAAGAAGTACTACAGAAAAGATGTGGAGCTGGGAAGGAGTCTCAGGAATCCCATCTTTAAGGGCTTTCCATTTCTTCTACATAGAATTCTGGACACTGACCCTGGTCTATAGTCCGCCATCACAATTTCCTTTTCTGAAATATGCGTCTATATCGCGCGCGTAGAGTTGCTGGCATGTAACACGCATCTATCCTTTTCCTTTGCTCGCGTCATGGTTGTCGGCGGGAATGCGGCGTAGTCCTTGACGCGAGAAAGGATTATGACACAGAGATAGTAATATAGGTTACCATTAAAACGGCAGTTTCTTTGTTTATATCTTGAGAATGAAGGGGCATTTGTGGGCTTCAAATTTCAGGACGACAATGAGAACATACGGCCTTTCATCTGATATCAAATCAATCTACTTCCGGGTTAAATCAGAGGTGTCCCAAAAGACTCTCAGAACACGCACCTTTACAAATTCGTAGCCATCTAAGGCCTAGACACTGACCCTTGCGTGATGCATCCTACAGCCGTGAGCTCATAGATGAATCTTCAGGTCAGTTGTTCTCATCTTGGACCAACATGGGCAGTACGGCCTCATGTTGAGCTATTATCAAATTCGACATTGAACGTTATCTTCTACGGTGGTTCTGCCCTGACCACAAAACCTTGGGGGGAGGGGACCCAACACTGAACTAATGATCACTGCATGCATCTCAGGATTCACTAAGCAGAAATTAGCAATGATACACCCTCCCATCCACATCTGGGTTAGCCGTGAGGGTGCCTTAGCGGCTTAAATATTTTTAAAAACCGCGTTCCTGGAACAGTGTCGTCTGCCGTCACGGTTTGTGAATGTGGGAGAGGTCACATGGTCAACAAGGTCACATGATGTCAAAACATATGGGACACTACCCAATGAGAAGACGGCACAACATTTACATGGCCATTAATCTGCAAAACCTAACTGATTACATACATCTTGTTGTCAGGTCAGGTTTTTTTGGAGGGCCTGCTACTGGTACCTGGGAGCCAGTACTACTGTCCCGGTGGCTAAACCGGCACCCCAATCGGGAAGTCTAAGGAAATCTGAGAGGAGGGTAGCGGTTATCCTAGTAGAAATAAAAAGAAGATTAACTACACGGGCATCGGCTCTGGAGAGCTAAATAGCAGCCATCCAGCACATTGACGTCAGAAAGGGCATCCGGTCAAATACATTTTGCTCCAAATTATAAATCCTATCAGCAGTAGCCCGGTGCTCAGTATTGCGGGTGTATGTGGGTGAATCTGGCAAGCTCCTGCTAGAGGGGAAAATCTAACTTTAGAACTTGGTTTAAACTACTACTTGACCATCGCACCCAGAGGGTGTTTGATCAATCCCACAATGCACCAGTTTGAGCGGAAATTTTCACCTCAATAGGGTCATGTGATCACATAAAATCCCATTCTTAACAAATAAACACCTTGACGTTAATGCTCATTTTAGCCCCACAAGGCTGTTAGTACTTAGGGATGGTTGGATGATTATGAACTGTTGTGGTCTTAAAATTTTGGAAACACTCCCCAAATTTTTTATTCCAAAGTACTTGAAACAGGGTTAGTACAGAGCGGGAGAGGCAATGCTATGCATCAGGGGATTGATTCAAAACACCTCTGATTCTCACCGAATTCTTAAGGATGCAGCCCAAGACTCTGGCAGTTTGGTAACAAGCAACCTTTGTAGCCTCGTCCTCATCACCGGGTGCGTTGAAGGCCGGCCTCTTGCTAGTACAGGTTTCACAGGCGTATACCTCACCCAGATGTTCTACATCAGTGAACTTGGCTAGCATCTCTGTGACGTGACAGTTCTCCTTGGAGAGAATGGTTCTCCACTGGCTGAACTGATCCTGGTGAAAGAGATTGTTGCCAAATAAAGTTGGTTAAACTTGTTTTGAAAAGTTACTTTCTGGATAGCAGTGCATTGATATAGTACTTGCTTATGTAAACAACAACAAAAAAAACAAACACATAAACATTACCTTTATGGAATTCTATGTTCAGATGGTGTGAAAATGGTTTCTAAGAACATTCGTATGAGTCCACCAATCTTATTTACATTT
>JAMKCH010069084.1:0-21221 GCA_023653785.1 Ophioderma brevispina
CTTTAACGGGCCAATATGGCAGTTGGGCACGCATTGATCACTACTTTTCCTTTTTCTTGGGCTGTGTGTCTCGGGCAAACGTTTCGTCATCTGCGATAGCAAACATCTTAGCCACCTGGATATTTGTTCACAACGTTTCCTCTTCATTGTTCTACAATCAATTCATTTCTGAAGGCCGTGTGCCTGGACCAATAGTACGAATAGTTTCTAAGCTTTATTAGGCACATGATCATGAGTATGCCCAACCAACTTTAATCTCGGGGTTGTTTCTTTTGATATATCTCGGGTCATCTTTTTCACGAGTCCCGTTATAATTCACGATTACTTCATTTGTGAACTGGGTGATCAAAGTGAACAGAATGACCGGAAAGATTTGTAGAATATTTAAGTGGCAGTCATTCTGCGAGGTCTTTGAAATCAGGACCTAAGGGTTTGTTTGGTTGAAATCATGAGTCGTGGATTTTTGGTCATATTTCGCGACCACCCGTCGTTATCTTGTGGATAGTGGCCGTCTAGATGTGGAGGGGCCTCTCCCGGGTCATTAGCTGATCTGGTTCAACAAATACCTTTTTTGTGGGTCGTGGGGCCCTGCATATGGGGACGTGCCGCCGGCTTTCTAGGGCGTGCGGCGGCGCGTCATCTTCATCTCATCATCATCACTGAAGCTAGTGCCTGTCATAAGCACGAACTTCCTTCAATCTTCATCATGTATCAGCTGAAGCTATGTGCCTGTTCATTAACACGAACTACGTCATCAAGAATGCCTACTAGATCTGAGTCGTCATCGTCATCCAACTATCACTTTTTGGGGCACTGTCACTTGGGGCACTATCACCGGACTGTTGTTCACGGTCACTACCAATGTCACTGATCTCGTCAATGCTCTTGTGAAGCGAACGAAAACGTGAGTTTCGAAACCCTTGAAGTTCCTAAGAGCACTAGCATTTTCGGCCTGACTAGAGCTAGAACTTCCCTTAGTGTTTTTCGGTCTAACTACTTGGGCTGCTTGGCTTGTGTTCTTAGCAGGAGACCGTGCGATATGACTACAACTCGGCCTTTCCTGTGGTGATTGGCCACATCATGTGCTCTACTCGGATACTTAGCAGTCGACCGTGCTCTACGTCGTAGACTTATCGTCTGACGTGCTCTACTCGGAGACTTAGCGGTCTGACGTGGGCTACTCGGAGTCACTGATCGTTCACACTAGAAATCGCCTTGCCTTTGGTGCTTGGCCATTGGCACCTGTTCTTCCCGGAGACTTAGTGGTCTGACGTGCACGTGACTCTTGTACCTGTGTGAGGATCTGACATTTGAAGTACTAGCCTTCGATAGTGTCATTTTGGGGCTATGGCTAAGTCTCCTTAGTCTTTTGCTTGAGGGACGTGTCCTCATCGTCAGTGGAACTGTACGTGCCTGTATCTGAGGGCTTCTGTGATTGGCATTTCCGCAGGACTGCCGTTTTCTCATATATCTTGTCCTTTTTTTCTTTTCTTCTCACCCTTTGGTGATGCACTAGGTTTCGATTCAGCTGCGGCGGCCTGCTTTTCAGCTAGGTGGGGACTTACACGTTTAGCCTTTTTTTTTTGGGCTTCTTGGGAGTTTCAGTATCTGATCCACATTATCATCGTCTATTTTGGGCTATATGAGTGGGATTGTGATTCTTGTTTTCGCCATTACTAGCGGAGCTAATACCCATTGCTACACTGGCGTGAAAACCTCTCCTTCCCTAGTGTCAAGTCGTCCTGTAATAAACGGAGTTCCCTATCAGTCATCTCTGTTTACTAGTCAACAATACCTGAAAAATAAAAAATATCATTAGGGCTACAAATTTGATCCTATTTTTTTTTAAACCAAAAACCCTGAAAGCCTACCCTTAAAAACCACGCGAAACAACCGGGCTACGATTAGACCGTTTAGTCACCAAAACTAAAAGAGTATACTAAAAATTTTGACCAAACATTAGAAAAACTCCGCAAAAATCCCTACATACTCAGAAAAATGTCCAACATCTAATGTTTGGGTTTTCCTCTGGATGGGCTCCAAGATAGTGTTGATTACCCTTTGCCTCGATCTTTTTTTAAAAAAAAATAAAGTCTGACAGGTGTCCAGAGACCCCTCCACACCCAGTTGGGCTCCATATTTACTCCGGAGACTCGAGCATGCAACATGATAGCACTGGATTACATTGTACCAGTGGCACACTCACCGATTATGACCTTACATTTAGCCGGGTCATCCTAAATTCGTCCGGCATCATGGTCCGTGTTATATCCGCAAGTATTTGTCGCAAAACCCATGGTCAGATGACCCGGCCTCAGAATCTCGGCGATACCGAGTATGTTTCACCGCCTTTTTATGCTGTTTTTGAACTCTCTCTTACCGCAACCCGATCGTATGTTGTTGCAAAACCCATGGCCCGAATGACCCGGGTTCAAAATCATGTTTTGGCCCGCTTTATAAGGCCGGTTTTTCGTGGGTAAAATCCTCTCTCTTTTTCTCCTGCTTGGTAAAGCGTCTTAAATCGCTCTCGCGCAATCGCGCTATAGCGTGCGCTCTCTTCAAGACCAGACAGCCACTTTCGCCTATCACCTTTTTTCTCTCTCAACATCACCCCTCTTTATTATATACGTTCTGGTCCCAACAGGCCCCAGCCGCTACAGGGCCGGTTTTTTTTTACCTTTTAGCCATTGCTACATTTTTGTTCACAACCCATGTAACGCTAGCCGAAAGCGTCCCTAGATCAAAATCCAGATTTCGTCATACGGCACCCGTCCATTTTTTAGCTCTCTCCAGCGGAGAGCCCGCCATCGGTACAATCACCCCCTATCGGAAAACACCGGGGGCTGCTGGCTAAAAATATGTGGGCGCAAATATCACTACCCTCTCCGGCGGAAAACATCAGCCCGTGCCCTGCCTTGCTTCCAACCAAATATTACGCCGCGTTGGGCAGGGGGTTTGTGAGCAGAGAGGTTATTGTGTCCTTGCGCCACATTTTTGTATGTAGCAGACGGGCGTTTTCCCACTAGTGGGGTGATTTTCCCGAGAGCGGCTATCCGCTAAGGGAGAGCTCAAAAAGGACTGGTGCCGTATGCGAAATCTGGATTTTGATTAGGGACGCTGTCGGTAGCGTTATAATTGTTTGTGTACAAAAATGTTGCATGTGCAGAGGTCAAAAACCCTGCCTTAGCCGCTGGGGCCTGGTTCGGGAACCAGAACTTATATATAATAAGAGGGCTGGTTGTCTGACGTGAAGATCACCCTAGATCCAATTGTAGGGTGAACAATGAGCAGGACCGTTGTACTGCCTACGCCAAAAAAGCCCGCCTGTTAGGGCTGAGGCCTGCCTCGGGACCAGAACGTATATAATAGGGAATGGTGTGTCTGATGTGAGCGAATCACGAGAGCGAATTACGGGAAGACGGGAACAGGACCTGGTTCCTTGCTCTTTCCACGAGATCACCCAGATCCAATAGGTACACTTTTGGGGTGAAAAATGCCCAGTCCAGAGCGGACCGCTTGTACTGTCCGCCCCCACGCCAAAAAGCCGGCCTTAAGTGGCTTTGGGCCTGGCTCGGGACCCCCTTATATATATATACGTTCTGTCCCGAACCCACCCCCAGCCGCTACAGGCCGTCTTTTTTTACCTCTGCCCTGCTACATTTTTGTACACAAAAAAAACCAATGTACCGCTACCGAAAGCGTCCCTAGATCAAAATCCAATTTCGCCTACGGCCTTGTCCATTTTAGCTCCCTCCAACGGAGAGCCGCTCCCGGTTAAATCACCCACTAGTGGGAAAACACGGGATCTGTTGGCGTAACAAAATGTTGGCGCAAAGTGCCCTACCATATCAGCCGACAAATACTGGCAAGGGCCTAGCCTGCCCTGGATCAAACCAGAACCACTTCGCTAAAGACCAGGAAGCTGACCTCGTGAGACCTTTGGAATCCGTTCGGGTTGTATTTGGTCGTGCTAAGGAAGCACCATCGAAAACAACCCTAACAGTCTCATTTTTAGACTGGTTTAACCCTCAAATTTACACCAAAACTTACATTTAACGTAGCCGCTTGCCGTGGCCGGCTACGGTACATGCTAAGCTTTGTGTAAATTTGAGGGTAAAACATTCCCCAAAATTATTAGATTAGGGTTGCTTTTGCCGTGTTTTTAACAAGCGCTGCCGGGGCCCGGCCCTTACGTTAAATGCAAGCTTTGGGTTTAAATTTCGCATTTTTAGACTATTTTTAACCCTCAAATTTACACCAAAGCTTAGCATTTAACGTAGCTTGGCCACGGCCGCGCTTTTTTGTTTCCTATAGCCCTTGCGTGATCTTCCTTACGCAAAGATTTCCTCACGTTTGAACCTATAGGCCTTGCGTGAAACCACGTGCGAAATTGGGGGGAAAAGCTTTCAACCTTGTTACGCGTAAACATTTTACCTGTATGATAGGCCTTGTAAATCTTCATATTTCGCATGTTAACCAAAAAGAATTTTTGTTAGAATTCAATTTGCTCTACTTACATAAAATGCTTCTAATTGATTTTGGGACGGTTTCCGCTCTGGGGACGCTTTTGGTTCTCATTTCATCTCGGACGTTTTCCCCGGAAAATACGCTATGCGTTTCCATTGCATCTCGGCCGGTTTCCCGGCAAAATCGAATTTGGCGCGATGCGTTTCATTGCATCTCGGCCGTTTTCCCGGCATAAAGATCGAATTTGGCGGCGATGCGTGTCTTGCATCTCGGCCCGGTTTCCCGTCAGTAATATCGAATTTGGGGCGATGCGTTTCATTGCAGCTGGGATGTCTTTCCGTAAAATGAGCATGTTTTTCGTTGCATATGGGCCGTCTTCCTTGAAAATGACGCGATGCGTTGCGTTGCTCTGGGCCGTCTTCCGGGAAAATGACGCGATGCGTTTCGTTGCATCTGGGCCTTCTTTCGCCGAAAATGATGCGAGCGTTTTCGTTGCATCTGGCCTGTAAAATAAAACTAGATGCCTTCGTTGGCATTTGGCCGGCGGCCGGCAAAACTACCCCGTCCGGGTTATGGTTAATACAAGTTAAGGACGCTCAGTGATTTGTAGACTAACTTTTAAATGTTTGCGTAATGTGTACAATATTGATAAATAATATCAATAGACTCGTACTCATTGATATAGAAGTATCACCACGAAGGCCACAGATCGGTCAAACAGAGTTCATGCCGTGGAATTCAGGCATACGCAGGTTTTTTCTAGTGGAATAAACGCCATTTCCGTCGTCTGCTGATTAAATGTCGCCGGCGTGCGGCGTCATTCATTAAATGCGTTCTGTTTACCCATACGGCCGCTGATTTGGTCTTAATCATTTCAGTGGGGCTATGTACATATAAAAGCTTTAACAACCATGCAAAAATATCAATTTTGAGAATCGTGAGGGCGCACTATTTTCCTAAATGTGCCAGTGTCCCTTTCAATAAATAGGAAGGGGATACTGAATATTTGAGCAACTGCAGGCCTTGTCTTTTAAAAATGCCTACTGTGCAAAACAAGTCACTTGCTGAAGATGAACTAGGTGTGGCTGTACATTTAGGTGTGCATTTTTTGTACCACATTGTGTATTATTTTAGGCCCTTAACTCAATTATGAGTTTCCCGTCACATTTTTTCAGCCCATAATGAGATAACTATTTCATTATTTATTATTCATTATTTTGCTACATCGATTTTTACGTGAAGTGAACCTAAGGGATCCGACAAAATCCGAACAATCTTGGGTCATTTTAGATTCATTCCGAGACTTCCCCATACGGTTCCTACCAAAAAATTCCAATAATCGACTGAAAGGTGATGCTTGAACAGAATTTTTCAAAATATTGAATTATTGTTTTCCAGATTTTCGGCCGCTAACTCGGCCCAAAACTCTAACCGGGCGGGGGACGAGAACTAATATTCAGTTTTCAAGGGGCCTTACCATATTTAGGTGGCTGAAAATCCGCACACTCAAGACGCATTTTAGGTGAGTGTGAATGGTTGCTATCGCACTCCCACCCCTCAACAGACAAGCCCTGCAACGAAAATCTGTTTTATTATCAAGTTTTTTGAACACAATGTTTTCACAAAATATGACCTATTTGCCACAAGCAGCAGCATGTGCATTCCAACAGGAAACTAAGAAATCAATTCCCTTCGCCTATGCACTTATCAAAAAATGTCCCTGCCCCTGGGTACCTGGGGATGGCCGGGACTTGTACTACCTGGATAGCCGGGAGTTGATCCTTATGTGTAATTAGTCTGTATTTAATAAAGTATGTGTGTCGTATTTTTCCTAAGTTCACTGAAGTTCAGTAAAAGGCTGAGATGTCGACCCTATGTCGAATGATTTTTCCCCTTTGCCGAGCTGAATCTTTCAATGTGTACATGGTTACCAATAAAATACATCCGCGGTCCCCGGACCACGAGTGTCGCTGCCGTCCGCGTTTTGTGATGGGGCCAAGGTCACACCAGTCCCCAGATGTCACATGAGGTCACCAACATGTCCACCCCCACCCCCTCTTTCCACCAGTTACATCATCGTAGCCCTTATGGAACTCCTACGGCATGCAATATATAAGGGTTCACATTTTGACCCGCCAACGTCACATGAGGTCCCCAAGGTCAAACATGAGTCACCAGGGTCACCATGAGTACCAACATGTCATCCTACCCCACCCCCTCCTGCCACAGTTAAATCACCATAACCCTTACGTAACTCATATGGCAACAATATATTTAAGGGGTTAACATTTTGACCACAGACACACACACAGACACACACACACACACACAGCCCCCACCACAGACATACGCCAGAGTATTCCCTATTTGCCTTCTGCAATTCTTGCAGACGACCCAAAAACCATTACCATAATGTGGAGCCCGTGAAAATCCCGCGATATACCTGGAAATATTGAGATTGAAAAGTTTACCTGCGTGACCCAAGGTGCACCATCGCCAGGGGGACGCCGCCATTGTGTGGCGAGTATGTATGTACTGAGGTCACCCAGAACTACTCCCCATCGAATGTGAGTCTGCCTGTCCACAGACTCCCAGGACAGTAACTAGATTGTGTTTTAGGGAGTTTTGAACTGTTTACAAACACAGCTCAGCTATGTCATGCCATTGCTTCTGCAATAAGTGGTACTTGTATGTGCCTCTTGCACGCCAGAACCATTGTACTGCAGACTTTATATAAACAAAGATTGACCTCCCATTTCAAAAGTTATCCAATATTGATTGGGGTGAGTAAAAAGCGCCTTGACATCTCCCTTTGTTCTCATTCAACAAAACACATAACTTCTAAAATTGGGTGACAATTTCCAATTTCTCTTTAATTTTCATGATATTGAGCATTCAAAAAATGTTCTAAGTATGCATTTGGATTCATTGGTAATCATGTCCTATGTGATTCTTGTTAAGTTGGACTCATATTTATTGTATACATGAAGACTGATCATGTAAACAAATTACTTCTGGTGTCCACACCTATTAATGGAGAGATGTGTACCTTGGTTTCAATACACCTTCCTTGTGTTAGGGGTTATATCCCCACTCAACCACGGATTCGATCTGTGTACCCAAACTTTTGGTATTGGATGTCAGTCACCCGGAACTTAGCATCCCTACATGATCACACAGGGCGCGGCAATTCAAACATTAGAAATGGCATTCACGGCAGAGAGCGCTGCCACTGCAAACTGTCTGGGAACTAATACTCTGAGTAATTAATAATTGTTTGAACTGATTCTGTTCGAACAATCTGCTGCATGCATGCGTGGAGGTCGCACTGCTGTTACAGACTGCGCGTAAATACACAATTAAATAGCACTCGCTATACGCCTGTTGTCCCTGTCGTTTTGTCGTACATGCCAGTACTGCATATGCCTTGTTCAAATAAAACATTGTTACGGCCGAATATTAGTAAATACATGATTAATGAAATAAAGCCACCCCCATGCCATTTAAAAATATCTCCTTAGAAACACTAATAAAAGAATAAAAATGTGAAACCAACTTTTAAATCTTGTCCATCCGTGATGAACATCACCCACATTGTTGTTGTTGTTGACCTATTAACCTGTAACATCTTATTCAGTTTTTGTGGATTTTTATTAGAAGTTGGTGCTTGGTGGATTTACTTCTCTCGTACAGTTCGCACGCACACCCTGTGTCAGCGCCGCAGAACCGCATGATTCAGTGCATGTTTGATCAATTACCCATGCGCGTTAGTTAGTTATCCCTCGAGTTGCGCACCTTACGCTGTCATCTGTTCGATTTCTGTCCAGAATTAAATTCCACCCACTAAGTACTTATAGAACAGGCAGTTCCCTTTAATGAGCAAAAAAACAATCATTGGCATCCATCATATTCATTTTTTACTTGTCAAACTTTCCAAATTTGTCATATGTCCCGTCTGCGTTGATCGAGAACTCTATCCGTCACTGCACCATTGAGGGAGAGAGACTCTACAGTGTAAATTAGGGCGGCCTGCGTGGCAGAAAACTTTGATGGACTTTGATATGTAAATTAGTTTGCTCGCCCAGTAAGTCCGACTGCACTTGCAATACTTAATGCCTTCCAGATCGGATTACTCTTCACTGAGATTAATGATTAACCGGTCATGTTTGGTTTAACTTTCCGCCCCATTTCTGGTACCGTACCTTAAGACTTCTAAACCGTAAATGCAGTGGCATTTACGGTTAGATATTTCGAACAATCTGCGCCATAAACCGATCAGCAGAGTGGCAGTTTTTTCCGCAAGGCTTTGACTGTTGGTGAAAACATAAGTCAAGTTTGAAATACATGATCATGAAGATGTTTACCTGTCAGGCTGAACATTGTCATTGGAATATTTTAATTCATTCAGCTCCTGCAAACCTTGCAATTGGCTAAGCTAACACAACTTCATCAATGCAATACCCCAGTTCTGTGTTTACAATAAGGTTGATCTTTTGAGATACACAATTTCTGCTTCATTCAACAATCGAGCATTGAGTTGCGAGTCTTTCGTCTTTGATGAATTTGCTTTGAACTCAGTGCTGATGGATGCTGTACTTGATTGACCTGTTTAAAGCCAATGCTTGCTGCATCCAAAAGTTCTTTGCTGTATATTATTTAGGTTAAATAACCCAGAGTCTTACTGGAAGTTTTTGCGCCTCCACTCCATTGTTGGAAGACGATTCTGCTTTACAAAAAGTCTTCACACAAACACATTACGTTCAATGCAGCGAAATAACAGACAATGGGCCTCCGCGTAGTTGATGAGACAGCTCGCAAGGAGATGGAATTCGATGCCTTGTACCTCGATGCACGGTTTTTCACATCATCAATGATCACGATCGCAAATATTAAATTTCTCCATAAGCACTGCTATGTTTTTGAAGTCAAATGAGCCTATCGGTAGCATATTTTGCCGTAAAAAATTTCATTCACGATCTAAAGAACCATTTCGTTTTGTTTTTTCTGTCTTCAAGAACCTTTGCGCACGGCACTAGGATAGGGTTCAGTCTCTTCCACAATCATTTTCACACCAGTGGATCCGTGGTTGATTTACTTAGAGATTGGGATGATGATAATTAGCACGTGTGAGTTCTCTGAAGAGATTGCAAAGGTTATTGGAGGTCATGAGAATGTGACAACGCAGCGGGACCGGACATGAACTTCCTCTAGAACAATAAATGACAAATGGTTATATTGACGTCTGTCTGGCAACAAAAATTGCATAAAAGAAGTAAAGGAAAATAGTGTTAATTTGCCCGACGAGAACTAAACAGGTCCACTCCGTAAAGAGTGAAATTTCAACATTTCGAAGAATATTTTGGGGGGTCAAATCTCAAAAATAAAAAGTTTTTTAAGTTTTTTATTTTTTTCGGTTTTTTTGAAAAAAATTGCCATTTCATCTGTGTAGTGGGCACTTCCCTGTGGGCAATGCAGTTAATGCAGTAGCCTTGCAGTAATTGATAGTCACTCTTTGAATTTAGAAAAAAATCCAGGGAGAAACCTCCTTGGTTCTTGAATGGGTATTAGACACATTCAAAACATTTTGGGTCGTTTTTGGTAAATTGTTTAAAATGTTAAAGAACCCTTTTTGAAAACTTCATAAAAATCTCTCTCACCTCAAAACTGCATGGTTGTAGAAAAACAATAAAAAAAACCTTGCGAGAACCATCAAAGGCCTGAATCAAAGGCTCCACAGAGGCAAAAAGCGAATCGAATGGTGTCTGAAGAACATTTTTGTTCAGAGTCACAAGGGGGAAGTGACAATTTTTTTTGGGTGGCAAAGTGATTTTTTTTTAGGGGGATATCAAAAAAAAATATCGGAAGATTTTTAACCAATTTGGCTCAAAATTAGTGTCTCATTTTTACCATTTGGTGAATTTGGCTGTGGCTCCACAAAATGCTGATTTTGCCAAGCATCCATCATTTTCTTCTGGTCACCGCAGGGTAGAATTTCGTAAAGGTCCGCGCGAGTCAAGTGGACTCTCGCAATATATTTTTGCGCGAGCCATAGACTCACGCAAATGGATTCTTGGCAGTACAATTCTTCCAGAGTCCAAAATTGTCTGATTTTCACCAACAAATTTGTTTTGGTCAACATGGTCAGATTACTAGATTTAATTAGACATAGGTACAGAAAGGGACATTTAAACAATCGGAATATAGGCCCTATTATTAAATTGTACCAGCAAATTGCATCACCCTTCATATATGGTCAGGACAAAGTTGGATGAACAGATTACATGTACATCATGATTAAGTTTTTGTGGATTTTTATTAGATTGGTGCTTGTGGATTATCCGGCCAGTTCGTGTGGTGCACACCCTGTGATTAAGCGCCGCCGCACGCAGTGATTCAGTGCCAGGCTTGATCAATTACCCCCCATCGCGTGATATGTGAGGTATCCTCGCAGTAGCGTCACTTACGCTGGCATCTGTTCGATTTTCCCAAGATATAAATTTCACCAACTATAGTACTTATAGAAAAAGGCATTACCCTTTACAATGAAGCAAAAAACAATCATTGACCACCTATATTATTTTTTAACTTCGTCAAACTTTCCAAATTTGTCAGATGTCCGTCTGCCCTGCTTGATCGAGAAACTCTATGATATCCGTCAACTGCGCCAGTGAGGGCGGATAGAGACTCTAAGAGAGTGTAAATTCGGGGCGGCCCTGCGTTTTGCAGAAAAAATTTGATGGGATCGTGATATGTAAATTAGTTTCTCGCCAGTCGACCTGCACTTGCAAAACTTATGCTTCCAGATCGAGATTAAATCTTCATGCAGGATTAATGAAGTTTACGCCGTAGTTTGGGTTTGATTTGTTTAACTTTCCGCCAATTTCTGGTACCTTAACTTAAGTCTTATAACCGTAATGCAGTGGCATTTACGGCTTAGAATTCGAACAAGTCGCGCCGATAAACCGATCAGCAGAGGGCACGGTTTTTCCCCAAGCTTTTTGACTGTGTGAAAACATAAGTCCAAAATTGAAATTAAGGATCATGAATGATGTTGATCCTGTACAGGTTGAATTATGTAATTTGTAATATTTTAATTTCAGCTTTCTGCAAACCTTGCAATTGGCTAGACTACATACCTGCATAAATGCTATACCCCAGTTCTGTGTTAAAAATAAGGTTGCTCTTTTAGCGATAACAATTCTGCATTCATTCAACAATCGAGCATTGAGTTGCGAGTCTTTCGTCTTTGATGAATTGCTGAACTCAGTTCTGAGGGATGCTGTGCTAACTTGATTGACGTTGAAAGCCAATGCTTGCTGCTGCATCCAAAGTTCTTGCTGTATATTATGTAAGTTAAAGAACCAAGAGTGTCGTACTGGAAGTTTGTGCGCTCTCCACGACCATTTTTGGAAGACGATTACTTTTGCACTTTACAAAATTTCACACAACACAGACGTTCAATGCAGCGAAATAACAGAACTGCCGCCGCACTGTAGTTGATGAGACAGCTCGCAAGGAGATGGAATTCGATGCCATGCTCTCGATGCTACCGGTTTTTTCACATCATCAATGATCCCGAATTCGAAATATTACATTTCTCATAAGTAAGCTATGTTTTTGAATCAAATGAGCCTATCGGTAGCATATTTTGCAGTAAAAATCTCATCTCACGGATCTAAAGAACCAATAGTTTTTTTCGTTTCAAGACCTTTGCGCACGGCCAAATATGGCTTAGGCGTTCCGTCTCTTCCACAATCAGTTTCACACCAGGGGATCCGTGGTTGATTAACATTAGAGATTGGGATAATTAGCACGTGTGTTTGGTGAGTCTTGAAAGAGGATTGCAAAGGTTATGTGAGGTCAGGAGGTGTGACACGCAGCTGGGACTGACAGAAACTTCATCTAGAACACTAAATTGAAAAATGGTATATGGAGTCTGTGCAATTAATTGCCATAAGAAGTAACGGCAGCCTAAAGAATGTCTTGTATGTGATTTGCCCGACGGAACTTAAAACAGGTCCACTCCGTAAGAGTGAAATTTCACACATTCGAAGGACTTTTTTGGGTCAAATCTCCGCAAATATAAAAAATTGATTATCATTGAGAAAAGTTTACCCAAGCATAGTCTTTGAAAAACTTGCAATTTCACTTTTTCGTAGTAGGGCACTTCCCTGTGCGGCAATTGCTAAGTCATGCAGTAGCTACTTGAACAGCAATTGATAGTCACTATTTGAATTTAGAAAAATCCATGAGAACCCTCATTGTTCTTGAATGCGGTCCTTAGACCATTTCCAAACCTGTTGGGTCGTTTTGGCTAAATTGTTCTAAATGTTTAATAAAAGACCCTTTTTGAAAGTTCTAATTAAAATCTCTCTCACTCAAAACTGACATGGTTGTTCGAAAACAATAATAACAAAAACCTTTGCGAGACACCATCAAAGGCCTGTCAAAAGGCTCCAAGAGGCCAAACAAGATCTAAAGGTGTCTGAAGAACCATTTTTTGTTTCAGAGTCAACCAGCGGGAGGGACATTTTTGGAGGGCAAAAAGTGAAGTTTTTTGGGGGGATCATCAAAAAATCGGAGGTTTTAACCAATTGGCCTCATATATTGATACGATTTTACCAAAATTTGGTGACTTTGGCCTTTGGCACAATTGTGATTTTGCCAAGCATCCATCATTTTTTTGCGTCACCGCAGGGTAGGACTTTCCGCTAACGGTCCGCGTGAGCAAAGGGACCTCGCAATATATTCTGCCGCGAGTCCATAGACTCACGCCAAATGGATTCTTGCAGTAGAGCCTACAATTTTGCAGATCAAAATTGTCTGATTTTCACCACCAATTTGCTTTGGTCAACCTGGTAAGATTACTAGATTAATAGACATAGGATACAAGAAAGGGAAATTAAAACAAAAATGAAAATATGCCATATAGGCTATATTAAAATTGTAACAGCCACATGCCATCACCTTCAATGTCAGACAGAAGTTGCGATTTTGACACCTGAAACGACACTCAACATATTTTTCAGGGTAGGATGTGCGGCCCCTGATTTCCGAACTTGTGAGGGCTGTGGAATTGATTTTGTCTCGAAGTAGGAGCTTGGGAACTGAAATTTTGAGATATTTGCAGGCTCGGGAGCTGAAATTTGGCCTAAAATAAAGCTTTGAGGCCAACCTTGTCTGAACTGAAATGGGACCTTCAGAATGATTGAATGGCTTCAACGGGGAAGGGTCTTGCCGGACTGCTGGAGACGCGAACGGGGTGAACGCGGCCGATACTACCCGTTCCTCTTTCCAATGTCCGCCCCCCCGGGAGCGTACAGCACACAGCATGTCACAGTGGGAAAAAGCAATCCTATGTGTCTCCCCGCTATGCAGGCGATACAAAATCAGAGTAATATTTAAAAACTCTAAACGAAGTTTCATCTGTGAAATGAAAAAAAATTAAGAAGCTGATTTCAACTGCATTTTTCGTTAGGTAGGGTGTCAAATTACCAAAAAAAAGTGAGTTATTTTAGGTTGGGGGGAAATTGGTTTTTCGGGAGTCAAATGTCAATAACAGCGCGATCAAATTTTGATAATTGATCCAATCAGGTTGAATAAAGTTATACCAAGTTAATAGTTTTAATCATAGGATCCAAAAAGGCATAGTTTTGCCATATCTGCTGGGCCGGTAAAGAAAAAGTCAATAAAAAAAAGGGGGCCATTTCAGTTGTAACAGGGGTCAAATTTTAACAAATTACTCCGATTTGAGCTAAAAAAACCGGTGACAAATTATAGATGGAGCTTATAGGATAAAAATAAGGAACAGTTTTGAGCGTCTTTTAAAGGTACTATCAGTGATTGCGACATATCGGAAATCGAAAAAATCATCAAAATCCGATTTCTGCATGTGGCTAAAACAAGTAGTTATTCCTAAACATAACCTGCCAATTATAGAGCAAAGGCAAATGCAACCTAATACAAGACAAAATCAGATAATTTTAGTCATTACTTCCGCTACGCACGACACTATACACCAAGGTTTGAATGGAGATTCAAATCTTTGAAACTGCTGTTTTCTTCCTTTCTGTAGATTTTTCATTGGAAACGACACTTATGACAATTTATACATGCAGACAAGCTTCACGGTTTACGATTCCTGAAAATTCAAATATTTGACTCTTTCCGGGTGATCATCTGATAGTGCTTGAAATGCTACTTACCGAAGTAAGAGAAAGGAAACAAGGTCCAAGAACCCCGAAATTTCTAACTACTTAGTTCGCAGGCAGACAAGGATGAGGTTTATTAGGCCTAATCTGTTCCCTGCGTGGAGATGGCCAGCCGCACAGAAACCGGTGAAAAAAAAACCCCACAGTGCGCTTAGCGGCTTCGAAACGGAAACATCCGTATTACTTGTGACGGCACACCTTACCAATGGCGCTACACAAGCAGGGTGGTTAGGATAGGGATATATTATCAGTGCAACGTTTCGGATTTAAGAGTCAGCAGTGTCAGCAGCTGCTGACAGGGCCCCCTTAAAATATTGCGTTCGGGCACCCACTTCATGCAGGCAGACAAAGATGAATGTTTATGAATCTTTTGATGGGAAGATGGCCAGCGCACGAACTGGGATGGAAAAAAACGTGCGCTGGTCGAACCGGCCAACCCATCCGTATTACACTAGGGACGATTGACCCTACCAATGATAGCTAACAAGCCCAGAGGTAGTAGAGGAGTGATAGATATTATCTAAGGTGTTGGCGTCCGAAAGGATGTTCATAGCTTTCCTCGCCGGTACTGAGGATAGCCTCAGTAACGGGTACATATCATACCAAAAGGACGTGCGGCACGTAAAAAAGCCAGCGAGTTTTTAAAAAGAAGTACGAGCACTTACATATAAAGTTAATAAGCTAAAGAGAGCACAAGTATACCCAATGCGTATTGCCAATTGGCAAATTGTCCCATTTCTTCTATTTCGAATTCTTTTTTTAAACCTTCATGAAATATAAAGAACCATCACATCAGACCAAACATGTTGATGTAAATACTTCAAACTGCCATTGTTATCTTGCTTCACGTTATAGTGTATGAGTGTGGAATTAGTTATTACTATGCTTGTGTTAAAGGCTGTCTTGTTCTGCTTGAATACTTCAAGTTGCATTTGCTAGCTTTTTTTTTCTTGCTGATTATCGTTGTTGCCGTTTTTTAATCAACGATTCAGAGACCGTCGAGTGCAGATCCGTCGGAACTATGTATTCCATACGAAATAAAGCCCATTAGTTGTTAAATCATCCACGTGGCAGGCGCGGATCCAGGAGGGGCGCGAGGCGGGCGCGCGGCGCCTCCCGGTTAATCTGCCAAATTCTTGCCCAAATCAGCCCATTTTAGAGCCTTATTTTGAACGTAAGCCCTTTCAGCCCCCGGTAATTTTGACGTTTTCAATCCTGATCCGACTCCGAGAGCGTGGGCAATTCTTTACGTCGAAGCTGTGTTCCCACAGTCGACTGGTCTGGAAGGTATGTGTTTTTATGAATAGTTCACACCTCTAATACCCCAAACCTACTGCCTGACATTGTTTTTTATAAATGATGATGGACAGTGGGCACCATCTTAATGTTGACTCCAAAAAAAAGGTCCGGATTTGGCCTTTAAAATGACTGTAATTTTGATCTAGATTGTACTTTCTAGGGTTTACTTAAAGGATGCATGTTGTGAAATCCGAAAGTGTGAATTTGCTTTATTTACTCTTTTAGGCCGAGTACTTATCTCTCTCTACAGGGAAAATGCCCTGTGGTTCTATGCAATTTATGCATTTCGGGGGAGGTGCTGGAGATGCACTATAATCGTGTGCCGATATCTCACCAGAGGAGCTCGGTCAACCCTGGCAATTTCCAGTGTTGGCAGAATTGTCAATACCTGTTCTTCTGAGAACACTGACATTTAAGGTACAGTCGCATGTTTCAGATAGTGAGAAACGAGAATTCCTTACGGTGCGGTTGGACATGGTAGTTAGGCAGTTTCAGTTTAATTAGAGGTGTGAACTATGAGTTTGTGGCAGAGTCATTTGTATGTTTCTGGGCTACGTTTTTAGTACAAGTATTTCTGATGAGATAGATAGTAGCGAAGAACAGTATAAACACATAGGAAGTGCCGCTGCTTGGCTTACCTCACAACGAAGAGGAGCTATTTTGCACTTAATATTCATACAGCAGCACCTTTAGCATTTAAAAGCAATACTTAGGCTGTATGGAGGTTGACGGGGGGAAACAGCGGCAGCATTTGCACTTGCATTATTGCAGAAGAAATGGAGATTCGTACCAAGTTTGCCATTGGGCAGACGCCATTGGTATACTGGTGCCCTTATGTACTTTATTACGTTATATGGCTCATACTCTTTTTTAAAACTTGTGGATTTTTACGTTGCCAACGTCTTTTTGCTAGATTTCCTTTCTTTTTGTGAACACGAATAGCGGTGCAAGTTGCAGTTGATCAATTTGCAAGAAAGAAAATCAGTTTCATGGAACCGTTAATTAAATACACTTTAGTGCAGTGTGTGATTATTCCATATACGTAATGTGTGGTTAAGTAAGCAAAGTGTTTTGGGAAAGTATGAACTGTTTCTAATTACAGTTTTGAAGCCATTTTTTTTTCGGTATATTAAGGTTGATTCGGTTGTCTATACTACTCTTAACATAGGTAATAAAATAGAAGAGTTTAAAAGTCCAGGGCCAGGGACCCTATAAAAATGAGATTTATATTATAAATTGTATTATAATTAACATAAGACTTTTAGGCTTTTTTGACGTTTTGATCTTCTTCTTCAGTACTGAGCATATTCAGATTTCAAAGTTCTGCACTTTTTGGAGGCCTTTTCACAAAAAAATAGAATTATTATAAAGAGCCCAAAATTGTCGGAGATTGGAGATTATTTTGTACCTAGGTGATATACATGCTATTATTAATGTACTAAAAGAAAAGAATGGAGTAACGTTTGAATTTAGTTTAGTAAGTCGTTATTTACTAAGAGGAACGTAGCAATTTTCATCACCAACACTGCAAACAGGGTTAGAAACGTGGTTGCTAGCAAATTAGTGTTTAGGTATAAAAATGTGAATCTCTAAATGACTTTGGTATCAAAATCTCTGAACACCCCACATGTCAAATCCTAAAAATGTTAGAATTTAACATGTTTGGCTATAGGTGTTTAGTATTAAACAGTATTTTAAATAATGTTGTAGAAGGTTGGGCCAAAACAGTGTTTAGAAAGGTTTGTTTAATTTTCTATCATGGTTTGCCAGACAGTAACCGTTACAATTAGGGAAAACCACCTGTTAATGCGACAAATAAGCAGCTTATAAATTTTAAAAAAATGCCACTAGCATCAATCAAAAACCTTTTTAATTGCGTAAAACCCTGGACAAGCTACGTACAAAACACTGAAAAGCCCCAAACTCGAGTCTGAAAATAACCGAAAAATCCTAACATTGGACAAGCAAACCAAAACCCTGTATTCATGCCCATGGTTTCCATGCAAAGTGGAATCTCTGCAAAGAGTGAAATATGATTTGTACAGTACCATAATGGCTATGCAGAGGAATTTGAATTCAATTTATATGAACATGCCCTTATGTAAAATCTTATGCAACCACAACTGTACGAACATATTTATTAATATAATTATTCAATTGTCAGTAGACTAAACTTCTACAATGATCAATACATGCTGCAAGGAATGTGTGAAATAATATGAACGAGTTTGACCACTGATACGAGGTTTTATTGTGCACAATGGCTATGTCAACCTTCTTGCTAAATTTTATATTTATTTACCTACCATCCCATTCTTTTCTGTGGGTCAGGGTGACCGTCAGCCTACATAACCAAAAATAAAGATAATGAAATCAGAACTAAATATAGCAAATATTACACTTAGGTGACCAGGGGGGGGTTCCTAAGGACCCCCAAATTTGTTTTTGCGATGGTGCGCCGCTTCGCTGGTGAGAATTTTGGCGCCGAATTTTTGGTAATTGTCTTGACTTTTAAAGCGCTTCTTTTTATCACCAAAAAATATAAAATCGGCCAAGCGTTAATGAGTACATTAGATGGCGGGTCATGACCCCCCCCCCACTTGGGCAACTACGGAAGGCATTTGAAGAATAGTTTTAAAATAAGAATAAGAAACGGAACAAAGCAAATTTTTTTTGGGATATAAGTTCACACCTACATATAAGTACATGTAAGATAACAATTATTAGTAACATTTAAAATAATTAACCCTTTATGGGCTGAAAACAAAAAATTTATCATGTACGTTGCCAAACCCTTACTGACCACAAACTCTATGGGAAAATGATGTGTATTTTTGCAACACCCGTTAAAAAATATTACAGGATCCCTTAATAAAATGATTTTTGTTGTTAAAATACGGGAATTTGGCGAGTCTATAGAATAGATATCACATAAATAAGTTTTCAAATTTTGATGTAAGCGCAAGGCTCATTTGAATTTTCCATCTTTTTGCCCATTTTCGCGTGTTTTGAAAACAACTATTTTGCCCCTAATTTGCACCCAAAATAACACAATCTCATTTTTTTATTGGCTGATTGGGTTGTTTATGCTCCTTCACAAGTGGTTATAATTTTGTGCAAAAATTATCTCGGGAAAGTGGTTTCTTGGGGGCGAGGGTCCATGGACTCCCCCCCTTGGGCACCAACGGGATCTGTGGAAACCCCCTGGTCATTAAGTGTTAATATTCTGAAAGTAGTGAGCCACAGCCGGGCTCGAAACTGACAAACAACCGACAATCCAAAGTACAAAGTATATCCGACGTTAGACCCGCTTGCCCGCCCACGGGAAGCTACCAAATTTGTTGTATAATACTAGTATGTGGGGTTCCGTAGTTATGTTGAACAAAGGAATTCGATTAAACATCATTTTGTTTGTTATAAATCATTATTTCAATGTTAAGCAGTAAAGGTAATAATGAGGATAAATTACTGAATTTTCCATAGTTATTTCGCGAATAAAGCTGTAGGTCGGTATTGTGAGACCTGTTTAAGAATTTCACATTTGCCACTAAAAATAATCTTATAAATTGCACGTTTGAAAGCATTTCTAAATCGGTCGTTCCGTTTTTAAATCATACCTTGCCTACATGAAATGTGTATTATAATTCTATGGTGCAAATACATGCCTATGCTTTTGTTATTACGAGTCGTTATTGCGATTGTTAATAAAGATACTCCCACCTAGGGATGTTACTCGTCAAGACCCACGTCAAAAAGGGAAGGGAAGTTTGTTATCTGTTAATAGACTCACGTTTGTGTGTGATGTCGCTGTATCAGGGCTGTTCTAATGCCTTTTTTTTTTACCGTGTTTTTCTGTTTTTTTTCGGTATTGTTTTATGTAAAACTTGGGGTTGACACATACCGTGTGCTTAATATACAATTTATTTGGTTTGAAAAAAAATATACAATTTATTTTGTTGTTTTGAAAAAAAAACCAAGTTGGAGCCCGTGTGGCCACGCACAGCGGATAAGCGGCAGAGATCAGTATTATAACAACTTGTTAACTCGTGGTGAGTTCGAGACCCCGCTTGAAACTCAACGTGCATTGTTAGCTCCCAGGGCAAGCTGTTAAGGGCGATATTACAATCTAAGGATGATAGGCTTTTCGCCCCCTTCATACGTGCGACAGTTGAAGCGAAATGATTGTGACGATTTCTGAAGGCCCCAGCGTAATAATAATAATAGGAAACAGCCGCTTGAATCTGGCGAAAGGCACGATTTACAAGTGTTGGGTATTAAAAATCAAAATCTTCTAAATGTTTGCAAATATACCGTAATTGTGACACTTAATAAACGTGATTATCATTTTGTTACTTGCGCAAGTTTTCAAATTTGTGTGATAATTCAACGATTTCAGAGAACGGTCGAGTGCAGATCCGTCGGAAAACTATGTATTCCATATACGGAATAAAGCCCAATCTCGTGTAACATCTCTCACGTGCAGGCGCGGATCCCAGGGAGGGGCGGGTTGGGGGCGCGCCTCCGGTAATTCTGCAAAATGTCTTGCAAGGAATCAGCCCATTTGAGCTATTTTCGGAACAGTTACAGCCTTTCAGCCCCACGGTATTTGAGTTTTCAAATCCTGATTCCGCTCCTGGACGTGGCGCATTATTTTCCGTCGAAGTGTGTTCCCACAGTCGACGGTTCTGGAGGTATGTTGTTATGATTTCACACCTCTAATTACCCCCCAACCCCCTATGCATGACATTGTTCAAATGAGTCAGTGGGCACATCTCTAAGTTGAGCTCCAAAAAACGGCTCGGATTGGCTAAAATGACTTAGTTTTGATCTAGATTGTACTTTCTAGGGTTTTATTAAAGGTGCATGTGTAAATCGAGTGTTGATTGCTTATTAATTAATTTTAGGCCGAGTACTTATCTATCTCTACAGGGAAATGGCGTGGTTCTAGGCAATTTATGCATTTTCCCGGGGGTGCTATGCATCGTGTGCCGATATCTCACCAGGGGGAGCTGGTAAACCCTTGCAATGTCCATGCTTGGCAGACTGTCAAGTACATAGTTCTTCTGAGAAACACCTGACATTTAAGGGTTTTCTTAACCCAGTCGCATGATAGTGAAGAAGGAGGAATTTCCTGACAGTGCGTTTGTACATGGTATGTAGTATAGGCAGTTTAATTAGAGGTGTGCAGCCGTATGAGTTCTGTGGCAGAGTTCATGTATGTTTCTGGGTAAGTTTTTTGTACAA
>JAMKCH010069086.1:0-22789 GCA_023653785.1 Ophioderma brevispina
CATGGGAAGACTTTTTTCACCAGCCTCGATATCACTCATGGATCATGAATATGGATGATTTACGGGAAAAGAAATTGGCTCCCTACTTTAGTTAGGGGTTTTCTTATTTCGTGCTAAGCTCCCCTCAGTCCAGTGTACTCTTTATCCGTACAGTACTTTCCGGGGGCAGCTATAGCACAATAATAAGACCCCTAACTAAAGTAGGCTAGAACGATTGCTACTTCGTCCGTAGCGTGCACGTCGTCCGTACCTACCTCCTAACACCCTACCACCGGGATGGAATTGCAAAAGCCGGGGTGGTGCGCACGTATCCGATGCGGATAAGCATTCAAATCAGTACAAAAACAGCAAGTTATTGACATCTTTACCTTGATGTAAGTCCTAAATTATTTTATATTAAGACCGCACATTATTTCCTTGACTAATTTCCATTCATGGTTAAAATCTGATGATCTTGAAACGGTGATTTCTTAAATTTGAAATCCCAATTAAACATAGCAGTCGCCCCACTCATCATGAGTCACCCCTGGATTGTCCAGTTTATTTTCTTTATAATGCATGATCACACTTATTTTCGCTGATTACCAATAATTACAACATCCACCCAGATGCAACCCTAAATATACGAGCAATCAGACGCATTCTTTAATCGGAATGACGTTTTCCTTATGGACCGCTGTATTTTAGGTTTGCAGAAGAGTTTACCTTAAAAACGTGTAGGCAGCAGATTTACTGGATTTCATAATCAATAAACTCTGATAAAATTACCCCAAGTTGTTGTAATTTTCCTTTAATACAATCGACAGTGATTTGCAAAAAAGGCTTGCAATAAACAAAAAATATACATCTACATTTGCTTTCACCTGTGAGTAATGCGCTAGTATGCCGCTGTCGTCAACTGTTGTGAACTATTATGGAAGATTTCCCTGCATTTGTATCTCAGAATTTATACCGTAAACCTCGGTAATAACCCACCTTCGGGTAAAGCCCACCCCCAAATTTTTAAAGAAAAACAGGAGCTAGCATATACTCGGATATAAGCCCAGTTGGTAAGTTAGATTCACGAAACAATGTGGCAGTAAAAAAACTCACAACAAATCACATCTTAAACTAAGCCTCAAGTAGGGCAATCATCTGGTATGACTGTTTGTTCTAATACGTTGAGGAATGTGATAGAAAAATAAACTTTACTTTGAGGTTAATCTCTGCTACGTATAATTGTACTTAAGTGTTTCTTGTGAATATAATGCTCTTGAAATGAGATTTCAATATTTGCTCCCCAGTTTCTAGCCCCTCCCACGGGTATAAAAGCCCCACCCCTATTTTGTTAAGTAAAATCTTCCTTTTAGGGGTGTGGGCTTAGACCCGAGTGCTTACGGGAAAAAATTATGAATTTTATGCATTTTTTTTTTTTTTAAATGTATTAATTTGTGTTCCTTGTTTTACAGCGAGGATAATATGAAACTTTTTATTAGCTCCGAATATTTGCGACACCTTTTTTCTTCGGAGCCTATTCATTTACACACTGCTACACAGGTTATGCATACGGAAAGTGCTGGCAGTACGCCAAAATACAAACGTTCATCACGTAGAAGTTCCTTTTACTAGAGACAACTGTGTTTAGCTTCAATTTTGTCGTATTTTGGGTGCTTTTTTAAGGAAGGTCAACATTTCCACGGATTTAAGCATGACCCTGTGCACCATTTGGTATTTTTAAATCGATAGTACCTGCTATACTCACAGTTTTCATATATGCCGGATTGGTGTCATGATAAAGGACTGTTAAGTAATAACCAAATTCTTTCTTGAACTTTGTGGCACAGTGACCCCGGTTTTTGAATGAACTGACTGCCGCTCTCTGGCTTAGGGAGAGAAATATACTAGTAGGGGGCTATCATAGCGGAAAAGCCAGAGCAAACTCGGGCCTAGACTGAGGATTGCCTAGTTTCGCAATGTAACCCTAATATACGAACAAATCAGACTCATTCAATTTAATTCCATTTATTCGGAATTTACGTTTTCGTATGGACCGCTCTATTTTAGGTTTGCCGAAGATGTGACTTAAAAAGTGTACAAGAAGATTTACTGAATTTTTCCCCCCCCCCAGAAAACAAAACAAACTCGGATAATTACTCCCCTAAGTTTGTTTGCTATGTAGTTTTCGGTACCGGCAACCTGGGTTGTAATCCCCATCAGGGCTACAACTTGGGTGCGGGCGGCCATATGGTAGGCCAGCGACAATCTTATGTAACATTGCATGTCATGATTGTAGACGTTTGGTCACACATAGGCCCCAATTTGAGGCAATATCTAGGATTACGTTAACTAAGGCCCACTTTGGGGTTTTACGATCATGCGATCAGTACGTTTGAACGGAAAAAAACCACAATGTTCGCGGCTTCTATCCAGGAGTTCTATCACAGCAGCGCCATGTGTTTACATCTCTCAAGGGTATATCTGAAAACAAACGCCCTAGGCCACTGACCTGTGGAAGAGGTCAGGTCATATGGCTAATGCGCTGCGACAGGCCACCGATCCCATTGGCAATTTTCACGTTCGTTAATCATGCCCTGTTTGGAGCTTAGGTGATTTCGAATATTGCAGACTACAAGAAGGGACTCAATATTAATCGTCCACCAATCAACTTCACAGTGGCGTAGACATGACGATTCACAGCTTTAGCAGTTCTAGCTCAGAAGTGTAAATCATTCTGTACACGAGACGCCGTGAATTTTATCATAACAGAATTTTCAGTAATTGAGTGTTACATTAAGATTTAAAAGAATTAGAAAGATGTGTACTCTAATTGTTCAAATTTCCTGTTTTGAAAAAAAACTATTGTTTTCCAATGGCGGCGCCTGCATCGCCACTTCGTTGTGCATGCGTGCCTGGATGCTAATTAACCTCTGCACAGCAACAACAATACGTATTGGCATATGCTCAACATTCAAATGGCAAATTTTTGACCGCGCGTTCCCTTCCTCCCGGATGGTAAAGAAATCAGTAGCAACCAACAATTGGGTATCACGTGAGTACTGCAATCGTGGGCAGTACCCCTTGTAGTAAGTATTTCATTATTGCATTTTTCGCGTGTTACCCTAACAATGCGACATAGTCCTATTCATAGAATGGCTACTGCTATTTTGTTTGCTTTACTACGGTCGCTGGAGACGTTTAGGAACTGTAAGTACTTTTAAAATGGAATTTGTGAAGAGCCACATAAGTTGGTCCCATTGTTCCCGTTCAGAATATCGGCTTCGTAAAAGGGTACTTGTTTTGACCACTAATTGCTAATGAATGTCTTATAAAACAAATCATCGACAGTGATTTGCAACAAACATACAAAGGCGTTAAAACAAACAACATATATTGTACATTTACACAACAGTGACGACAGTGGCATACTAGCTTTAAGCCCCGGAACACTTCCCAATATGGAGTGCCCATTTAAGGTAACCCGAACTATGCAATACTAGCGCCATTAACTCAACATGTGAAAGCAATGTTGAATAATGGGCGCTAGTATTGCCATAGTTCGAGGTTACTCTACACTGGGCACTCCATAATTGGGAAGTCGTTCCGGGCTTCGCCCCGGCTATGACTTGTCAAGCTATGATTGCCACTGTGGGTCACTGTTGTGGAAATGTACAATATATATGGAAGGATTTTCCCTGAATCTGTAGTCTCATGGGAGTATTGGTAGTGGCTATCCTCACTCACCTGCATCTCAGATTACACTGTTGAGCACAGACCCCCGATTCCATAACGATCGAGCTAAACCAAACCACGCCCCCAGGTCATTCGGCGCCAAGTCATTGTTTTCCAGTGATTGTTGTACTAGAGTCTGGGCGTGGCAATCGTAAACTGAGACTAAAGCTTCGATTTTTTTCATATTTTCGGGCAATTAAGCGGAATTGTCAAAAGGTATAGCATTATTATAATGGTTTTCCTTCCTAATCATGTATATATTTTAAAGATCAAGATCTTCAGAGGTTCAAAATCAATCGACAAGCGGCCGTATCACAGTGATCATGTGTGTGGGATGCCGAATTTATAATGGTTGCTGTTAATGTAGCAGCCGACATTACCAGCGCATGGCCTACTCGGCTACAGTGATGAGTTCATGTTAGGCCTGTACTTTATTGATACAATGGGTTTTATGGTGTGATTCAGGTGTAAGGAATTCGGGTGGGGGTGGTTAGTGGTACTATTTATGTGTGGGGAAGGGATTTCCATTTCAGTGTCTTGAGGATGGAGGGTGGGCTGAGCCCGGAGGGTGGGGCTAGGATAATTTTGTGAATCACAATCAAAGGGGTGGAAAGTGTGGGTAGGGTTTTGTTGTTACAGCGTCGTATCCCCCTTAGCCCATCTGTCTAAAAAATTATCAGATTCTGTAGGCCTACTCACCTTTTGGGATACGGTCATCAAGTTTTTTTGGGTGTTTCAATTTTCTTAAATTATAGTGTTTTCAAATCCGGAAATCCTGAAATTTGATGTAATGGTTTGGCTAATTGTGGTATTAATTAAACACAGTCACTTTTATGTGCTAAATAAGACCTCTAGGGGGTCTATTCCCTGACAACTAAAAAAAAAAAAAAAAAAAACTCACAATTTTTCTGATGGCAGTATTATGATTTAGTCAAAACAATTACAACAAAATGCCTTCCCATCCTCACTTTTAAAGAGGCCTTAAGTTATCCTCTGCCTTGAAAGCCTGGGGATTTTGTTTGTCAAAGTCCCTGCTGCAGATTTAATACGTCTGTGGTGTTTTTATGTGTGTGTGTTTGTGTGCGTGCGTGTTAGGTTTACTGGTTTGTGCTGTCATCTTGAAATGGTACTTGAAATTAATAGTGAACTTCTCACCACTAGCGGTTATTGCTTAATCTTGTAGTGTTCATAAAATGTATAAAAGTTTCTTTCTTGTCAAATGTTTTGATAATATAAATTAAACCCAATTTCATTTAATATAGGAATGTGAGTGAGGTTTCCTTTTGCCCATGGCCCTATAGCAAAGAAGTTGTCAAATGATTTGGAGATGTCTTTCAGCTTAAAAAAATGTTTTGCATTGTTTGTTTTGTAAACAAACCGCCCCCCCCCAAAAAAAGACAAGAAACATATTTTGTTTGCAGCTGCTCACTGGTGTTTGCTCCCCTTTTAAAAACCCTTTTTATTGCCATTTAAGTATTTTCATTGCATGAAAAAAAAATCAGTACCAAGGTGTTGGGGGTTCCTATTGGACCCCCAAAATTTTGTGTTTACGTGGTCCGCCCACCCCTCCCCCCTCCCCCGGCAATCACGGGAGTGAAAAACCCCCTTTTTTTTTTTGGGTCCACTTAGTGGCTAATTAAACGAGTGGCGACATCTAAAATTTGGATTTCTTTTCTTGGCCACCCTCCCCTGGGCAACTCGTGTCGGTTTTTTTTTTAGTAGTATCCAGCGAAAATAAATTGGGTTTTTATACCGATCGAATAAATTAACGGGGACATCATCATGGCATTGATTTCCGCGCAGCGCAGATTCACGCAATATAAATAACGGTAATAGTGCATCCCCCGCTTGTGCATCTTCCGGGTGACTCGCAGAGGTCTTAAACTAGTTAATTTTACTATTATGAATATTAACAGATAGCAGAGCGGAGAAACCATGAGTAATACAATGAATAACCTTGTGTGTGTGCAAGCTTGAATTGGTTTGCTGAATTTGGAACCTGCAGGCAGACCGGTTTTCGAAGTTCACAGAATCCATTCATGCATGCGCTTGCGTATTGACCCTGTCAATCTCGTGATGGCATGATAATGCAACAGGAATTCACCGAAGTGTTTCCAAAGTGTCGAACAGATTGTGGGTCTAACCCACTGACCCATGGAGTTGAGTGAGTTAGTTTACAATTTAACGACAACTCAACACATTGTGTTATATCGTGCATTACATTTGCATTTAACATTAAATATAAAACAACCAATATTAAAACTTCATTTCAATCAAATTACAATTAACAATTACAAAAGGATACCCATCATACAGTGATGAACAGAGCATCCACCTATCCATGTATAACACAAGGATAAACCAACTAATGGCAATGAATAACACTTAGAAAACATGCATCATAAAACCAGTTCAAAAGATACACGGATAATTTATAACTATACCATCATAGACCGATGACACAGGTCATCACTCATCCATGTACCAAGCAGAAACTTCAACTTCAAATACAGATAATCGACAATCACATCAGAACATGCAACATGAGATCCCCTTTAACAGACCAAATAAATGGTCCCATACATGTACATTTTAATAATGGCTCCAATACACTTGGGCATTATGCCCAAACAGATAGATTTTAAATTACAATCAAACATTATACAAATAACACACCCTATACATGCTACTATTTAACTATTACAAAAAATAAATAGGTGGTCTTACTATGTACAAATGTAATGATAATTGTTTTTCCATGTTACTTGATTTTACGCTACACTGTACTTAAACGGTAATACAACCAGAACATCTAAATACCAATTACACAGTCATCATCACACATTTATAATAAAATCCGATTTAAATACAACCCGTCTGTTTCAAATCAACGACAGTTGCCCCTTTTAGTCGCCTTTACTACATGCAGGGGAACACATCGGCCCAATTTTAACCCCGAACCCGCAGGGGGCCATATTATCCCTTTTACGACATGCAGGGAACACATCGGGGGCCAATTCTACACCCCGAAAAACCCGCAGGGGGACTGACCCATGGACTTCACAAAGAGGGGTCTTTGAAATTTCCATTAGCGTGATTACAGCGTTATAGTCGATTCCGCGTTGATAGTTTCGGTCCCCTGGAGTATTTGGACCTTTTCAATTTAGTCGGAGAGGGGACAACTACTACCTGTCAAGTGATAGTGACCATAACACTAGTGCCACGCGGATTATAACACGCAATAAACAACTAGTGCAATGGGACACTATTGTTACCGCGTGTTAATAATCCGCCAACAAGCGACCGCCGACGAAACGTCCGACCACTGGGTCTTAGTGCTCAGCGTGTCAGGCAGTGTTAACGCGTGTTGGCCAGTGTTCCGCGTTGCTATAATCGGCACTCAATATTTAAATATTGTGTTTTTCAAGTGTGACTACTAAAACCAATAATCCTAAACGAAAAGAAAGGGATATTGTATATATCAGACCGTTGTGTGTACAATGAACATCTTTAGTTTTAAAAAGTATGAGCCAGAAACCGAATCCCCAAAATACAGTATGGCATGTGTTGTAGCTTGTGAATTATAGCCATCACTGCATACCGTGCCACCGTAAGCTCCAGTCCATTGTCATTATTTTTTTGGGTTGCCACTGCAACAGAGAAAATAGTGATACATTGCCGTACTTTGATGGAACAAATTAGCTTCGGGTTATTTTGGGCTCATGTGCAATAAATACAATGTATACTGTATGAAATTTTCGTTCGTTGTTTAATCAAAATCACTTTCAATGTGATCTTAGAGGCCTTCTTTCTCAGGCTAAAGTTATCAGGTCACGCCAAATAACCCGTGAGAAATCTCGTTAGTTTCTCGTTAGAATTATGAAAAGTCACGTTTCCAACGCCCAATTTACCCGCGAACTCTCCCAGCTTCTCTCCTACCCCCGGCCTACATGTAGGTCGCAACGCGCTAATATTTTTTAATTAACCCGTTTCACTGAGTTTTTTGAAGTTGATATGACACTTATCACTTTATCAAAAATCATTGAGTTATAGACAAAAATCGTGTACTTATTCGTGGTATTTTCGATACCCCCTCTCTTTGGAATATTATTGACACATTTTTATTTTATTGTGCGAGTGTGTTTACAAAAATAATTATGTTAGTAAACCGACCGGTAATCTAGGATGAGGACTACCTACACCCCAATCTCATGTTGGAAAAAGTAAATTTTTGTGAAAAAATTAACTATAGAAGTTATAAATGTGGCGAAGGTGAAGAAGGAAGAAAAAAAACTACTTTGGAAGGAGATTGAACCTCTGTCACACTTTACTTTAAGGATACGAGTCCATGGAAAAAAAAAAATATCCATGGCCACTTTTTTTTTTTTTTTTTTTTTTTTTTTTTTTTTTTTTTTTTTTTTTTTTTTAAAACTCTTAAAAAAAATACAAAACACGCGATATTATTTTTTTTCAATACCACTTTACTTATGCAAACACTTATTTAGTTATATCACAATTTCTAAGACCAAATAACGATAAGTTAGAAGCTGCAGCCTGCGAACACGTGCACGGGACAGCCACCTCCGATATTCACAACACACCATTACGACTAACCCTACAATTTCAGCGTTGTTTCACCATTCAACCATTTTCTGAATTTTCTATTTGGCGTCACAAAATTGTTCATATCTGCAATCAATATAGCTAAGATGTCGAATAAAAATTCTACGGCCTTCGATTGACTATGGATTGAAATTGAATACATGCTATAAATAAAGACGAAAAATTATCATAAGGCTACCATCTTTACTGAAAATCTTTGTCTGATGATCAATTTGTTTAAAAACCTATCATACGTGCTTCAGCCCCCCCCGGCTTAAGGGATTAATAATTGGATGAGCTATCATATACAAGTAGCTACCTGTTAGCACCGTGTGCGGGCGTGTAGAAAGTTTCAAACATTTACAAAAAATGTGAAATTTCTCAAGTTTTTTTCAGATGATTTTTATGCGTGATGGAATCACAATTCATTTTCACAATCTAACCGTGGATGTTTAACACGTATGTTCGGTTTTTATCTTTACTTTCTAATCCTGAAGTTTATTACGGTCACGCAGGGATGTCCCCTAGTCATCTTATAGGGTGCCGCATCAGGTTACTAGTGAACGAGGATGGGCTTGGACATGTTTGAAACATTTTATTTAGTAAACTATGAGAACGCCATGGTTTTAACTTGGCAATAATTAGGCTAAATGGATCAATTAGAATGAAATGATTATTAGGCAATCTATGTCTAATAATAATCAAACATCGTCGCCCTGTGAGCATGACTTATTCGATTTGAAGGCATACACAAAACGAAATCGAGAGTCCTTTCAAGAAAGTTGTAAAATATGACCTAGAGCACGTGTTTTTCAGAATGGAGGTTTTCCCCTATGCATAATTATTACAGTTCCACATTCATAATATTTACCGTTCCAACCATTTTTAAAAGGGGGAGTCTTTCTTACTAGATAAAATTCCCTTATTTATTTTGTTTTTAAAGTTAATTTTTGTTTTTATTTTGTTTTTCATCGCTAAATTAAAACTCGTAGCATCATTGTTTGGGGGGGGGGGGGGGCTTACATTATGAAATATTATTATTCAACAAACCAAATTAGTACTTCAAATGGGATTCCTAAACCGCCCCTCGAGGCCTCCGGGTCCATCTCTGAAGTAAAATCGTGTAGTCCTTGATGTTAAAGCTCTTGTTTGTCATGAAGACTTGGGAGCTGGAGCTATTTACCTTTACCCAAACGGATGAGACATATTTTTGTAAAGTTCTGCGAGCTCGATAACTTCTGATAGGAGAAAATACGAAGGGAACCTCACACAAATTGTTGCATGCTATCGTCGTCATTAATCCTGTTTTACTATTTTAATAATTCTGGTAGAAGTAATAGAAGGTGATCTCCCCTATTCTGTATAATGACGGTAACGACAGGGATTCCCTGTATGACGTAGTTTAATCCTGACGTAATTAAATCCTTTGAATAGAAAGTACGAAACCCGTTACCTGACTCATTGTTTTAAACCATCCACTGTCGATTTAGGAAAATAAAATTACTTTTTGATATTCGT
Source organism: Ophioderma brevispina (assembly GCA_023653785.1). Taxonomy (NCBI): domain Eukaryota; kingdom Metazoa; phylum Echinodermata; class Ophiuroidea; order Amphilepidida; family Ophiodermatidae; genus Ophioderma; species Ophioderma brevispina. The sequence continues at coordinate 9,829 of JAMKCH010069086.1, forward strand.
TTCGGAAAATATACAATTGGTTATGCAAGCAATGGCCCAGGAATATAGATTTTTTGGCCATATTTTTTCCCGTTCTTAATTGCCTATTCGTTTTCACTAGACAGCCGTGAATTCCATGCTCAGTTTTCCTATGAAAGTTTATCACCAAAAGCACGTGGAATTTTTACCTCAAATTAAATCACTAGAAAAGTATGTCATTTTATCAATTCTCTTTTTTATGCATCATCGTTTAATTTGCGATCCATATCAATCGGACGTCTTAGATCTTAGTTGACAATTGGTTGTAATTTGAACAATTTTGTGAGATAGAATGGAAAAAATTAAAAATACGTTGAATCCCGGCTTGAATGTCGACAATTTCCCAAGGAACCTGAATGTTATCAAAATTCGGAAGGTCATCCCAATCGTGTTCCAGTTTCTAATTAATCTTACTTTATCTTTATATGGGCCTTAAAAAAAATCACAAAATTAAAAAAGTTAAAAAACTTAAAAAAAGCAAAAAATAAATGGTTTGAAAAGAAAGAAAAGAACCGTGATGTTTGTTATTTTTTTTTATGAGTTCAGGCAGCTAACATTTAAGTACTATAATTTTTCCACTCATTGTAAAAAAAAATCCTGGATAGCTCAGTCGGTAGAGACCTTGCCTCTTAACCCTTTCCCCATTCCCTGGCTGATGTGTCGGGTTCGACCCCCACACGGGGAGATTTTTTTTCTCTCTCTTCCTCTTTCATCTTCCTAATTAACATTTATACACTAATGATATTGTCAATACTAATTAGCTTAACTACACTACATATTTTGTTTTCAAAAAATTTGACCATATTACTATGGCTGCATGCTATTTAAACACAAAATAACATTATTACCATACAGAGTTACACACGTGCACATCAGCGCTGCCAAATATTACATTGTAAAAAAATATATAATCCTTGGAGAGTGTCATGTAATTTTACGATTTGGCACAAATGGGGCTCCAGGTAGAAATTGTTAGAAATAAAACTGGAAACCCCCCTTATTGTATTAATCACTTAGGTCCATGCCGTAATTGTGAAACGGGGAATCCCCAGGCTTAGTGACGTATTATCATGCCAAATGAAATATCCCGGTCGATTGTTGTTTGGGACTTGGTGGCAGATAAACCTGCATGGCCGAAGGGGGGGGGGTGGGTCAGAGCTCCCAATTACTTACGAACAGAGAGAATATGGACCCGGGAATGGACAATAGACATACATGTAACCGCTGAATTTAAGGCTTTAGTTTTTCTAGTTGTTGTCGTCATTATTTTAACGTTTGTATTATGACAAGATACCTTTTGAGTTAGAAAAATCGAATTTCATTATATTCATCCCAAACAAAAAAAAAAAAAAAAAGGGACCCTCCCCTACGCCGAAAATACACGGTACGGTGATAATTATTAAACAATGGCATAGACTTGTCAATTTATATTCATTATTTGCGTTTCTTAATTTGTCTTTTTTTATCATAAAACACAACTTATGTGTTCCGAAGTTCTAAATTCTTTGGGCACATGAGTCTAGTATTTTCTTGGCAATATTATGATATGAACGCGATTTGCCTAATTATAATAATTTGCGCCATGCTGACGAAGAGAACTCCCGGGGAGGAACTTATAGGTGAGTGCTCGGAATATAGGAGTTTTTTGGAGCGGAAGATTGAAATCTATGAATTGAAAGGAAAGTAAGCTCTCTTGGATGTTTTGTTCTTCTATCTTATAGAAGCTCGGTACCAACCGTACCATAGCCACAGTTAAAAAATAATAACCGGAATCCCCAACGTGCAGCTATGCATGGTGTAAACATCATGAGTGTTACTTTATCATCTGCCAGATGTTGTACAAAGGTGAGATAACTTTGTATTTCATTTCATTCTTTGTTGCCAATTTTCTTATCGTTAATATCCTCTTCCTTTGTATGAGGATGTAGCCTGTAGGATGTGTTATTTACTTTGTTTTTAATTATAAACTTTTTATTTTTTTTATTTTTTTTATTTTTTTTATTTTTTGCTTTTTTTAAGTTTTTTATTTTTTTCAGAAATTCGAACACTGCACTGCAATTTAATATCGGACGCGTCGGCTTCCAGGATTAGAGTGTCAAATTACGTCCACATTAAACTGAGTTTGGCAAACCCGATGCAGAAGACTATAAACATTTCGTATACATGTAATTGTGTTTGCAGCTGATCTGCATAGTGAACCACGTGGAATGTCCTTAAGTATATGTAACCTCACCACTAGGACTTCATCAAGTGCTTACCATAAAATTACCATAATACGATTATACACGGTCGTGTTACCGAGTGTTATGCGTGTTTATGCAGTGTTTCCCGTGTTAACGAGTTTTTGAGCGCGGTCATACGTCACACACACTGGCGGGGGCTGGTTTTTCCCCGCACCTCGAGTCCAACAACTCTGTTTATAGATCACCGGCTTATAACAACGTAATTAACACCCCGTTTCAAATGCGTGAAAGGTGGTCACTATCACTTGACAGGTACTGTAGTTCTGCTAATGAAAGCATAACTCCACTTATGGCTTTAACTGTTGTCATTACATGATGTGGATTATGCAAAAACAACAATGGAATACCTTTTCCCCTGTTACCCTACTCAACTTTGTCGATCCAAAATCAACTCTAAATTTCGAAATATCCCTGTTTTCACTATCAAACAACCACTTGAGATATAACAAGATATGACATATGGTGAAAAAAACTAAAAGATTATAAATAAAAAATTGTGAAGAAAATTGCGACTACATCACTTCTGCATGAGAAAGACTGTTTTCTCCAGAAAATGAGGGATTTCTACTGTTTTTAGGACAAATTTTTGAGGATTACCTATTTCAAAAGGTAATAATTTATTATCTAAGGAACATATATCACTCGATTCTGAATTTGTTTTGATATTTTTGTTTCATCTGCAGTCTGCAAAGTTTGCTCTTGGGAAATGGCCTGCTTATGTGTTAAACAGGGGAAAGGTATTCCATGTGTTTTTTTTTTTAAATATTGACCTTTTTTTGATAGTGGCTTTAAAGACATATGTGGAGTTATGCTTAGTAGAATGGGTTCCACCTAGCTCTTTAGGGAACATGAAAGAATTCACACATGCACATGCCACACCGGTTTATCTTGGATGACACTCCAGTCATTTAAACTCACTCACCTGCCACTGAATCCAATTTCATTTCATGTGGAACGCACTATCAGTGTTATTTCAGCCTTAACTAGTAAAAGGAACTTCTAACCGTGATGAACGTTTTTTATTGGGCGTACTCGCATCCCGGTAGAAGCCCTTCCGTATACAATACGGTAGCCGTGCAATGAGTGTAAAATGATAGGCTCCGAAACAAAAAGGTTTCGCAAATATTCGCCGTTTTTCGGAGCTCTTAATAAAATTGGGTTTAAATATAATCCTTCGCTCGTAAACAGGCACAGACCCCACTTCCCTCAGAAGGTCTTTTATCATAATAGATGCAGAAAATTCATAACATAATTTAATTCTAGATACAAAATTAAGGGGAATTCCGTCCCCATATAATGTCAATATTTCCACAACAGTGACCACAGCGGCAAAACTACTTATCGCCATTGCTTCAACACGTGAAGCAAATTGATAGGATGTATTTGTTATTTCTACGCTTTTTGCAAAATCACTGTTGATTATTCGTTTTATATAAGGACGTTTAGCACGTCTGGGTGAGTAATTTTAATTGAGTTGTATTTTGAATTCAGTAAATTTGCTGCTACACTTTTTAAGTACACTCTCTGCAAACCTAACATAGAGCGGTCCATAACGATAACGTCATTCCGATACAGAATGCGTCCGGATTTCTCGTATATTTAGGGTTGCATTGCGAACTAGGTCTTTACATTGGCCTCACAATAACATGATTAACCGAAGTCCTGCGCTCATTGAATTTTTCACCTCCGCAAGAATGGTACGGGGTCACATATCAGATGATCGAGTATAATTAATTAGTTTTTCGGACTCTGCACATGTGTGAGATGGACATGTGCCACTTAAAGCTGGTAGACAGATCAGATTTCCTCCAATTCCAATAAACATTGCAAATTTCAGAAACGCAGGTAACACTTTGACCTTTCATTTAAACGTGTTATGCTTTAAAGGAGCACTGCTCTTCTAATGAATCTACGTTCAGTATTATAAAGGCAATTGAAGATTGGTGTGGATGGAGCCAAATTTTTTCACCTCATTTTCTCTGCAAATGAGAAGCCTGCATAATTACTCACATATCCTGTTTCTATAATGTAAGGAGAACACATGCAAGGTATTTTTAGCAGCATAGAAGTTATTTTGGTGGTTTACAATCTTCATGAAAAATTCAAATATTTCGTGTACACGTCAGTTGCAATGGCATAGTTGTGCTCTTATAGAGTCATTGTTGGGACTAGTAAGTGTGTGCCTTGTGAATGTTAGCATGTTTAGACTTTACTTAGGATTTGCCAGAAATTTGTATTCATTATTGTGCCCACACGGCAGCTTCAACTGGCCTCCCACCAGTTTAATTATCTTGCAAATCAATTTTAAAAATTTACCTATGTTTCTTTCAGCTTCACAGGTTCACGACAATGAGCAATGATTGGTTCATGTTTTTGGAGCTATTAATTTTTACGGACGACTTTACTTCCCGCCTTTTGATTTTTTTCCGCGAACAACATTTGTGTGTTGGAGGCAAAGGTATTTGTTCCTACTCCAGTAATGAAGGAGCAATCGCCCGGATACGCAACAGAAATCCTATAGCGCGGGGAAGGCGCTAGAAGGGCCCGTACCTGCGTGTTTTGAGCACGCAGTGAATCACGACCTTTTCTTGGCATTTCGAACCTTGCGGTGTTGTTTTATTGTTAACTTCCTCGCGATACTACGCTTAATTTACTGCACCGGGGGCAACTACGTCGTGCGTGTAATTTTTGAAATCCGCGTTACTAAGCGGTATAATTATAATCAACGCATGAACAAAATACATCGAGGTATGGATTGTACAGACTACAGTGAGTTTTGTTGTGACTCATGCCGACTTTTGCTTTATGAATTTTTAAGGCTACCTATTGCCCAAATGTGTAGGATTTTTTGCTTTTTGTCTGAAGCATCACCGTCATATTTAAAAGTTTTATAACAGGTTTTTGATAATTTTAAGGGGGTAGACACTCACTTTTTCAGGTAATGGCATGCGCGGCCCCGAAAGTATGGCCTATGAACTTAAAATTTTGATAAATTTGCAAGCCTGGGGAACTAAAACTCATTTAGCTTCTGAGGTAAAAATGGAATTTTATATGATTAAATCGGGTAATCCCTTTTTAAAAAGGATAAGCACGATTTGCTAAATCCGAAACATCGAAAAAATCATTCAAAATTCATATTTTTATATTTTTTGTTACTGACAATGGATATGCGAACATAACCTACAAGTGGTTGGCTTGAAATCCGTGTATTACGGACAAGGCAGTACTTTTTAACTGATTCTGTAATTGTCATACGTGCTGTCTCGAAATTCGACTTGAGATTTAAAAAATCCTTTCCCGGTGAATATCACAGATTTTCACGTGATATTGTGCACCATGATCAACAAAGTTGACATCAAACACAAACATTGATCTTGTTTTTATTCTGTCTGGTGTAACCACATCAGCTCAGTTTGAGTGCAGATTTTGAGACGCCGTCGCTGTATGTCTATTTGCGGGAAGACGGTGGGCAAATTTCCCTCAAATACTTTTTTGGTGTTTTAGTGTTTTCTACATTTAACAGTTTAGAATTGTACACACTTTAATATCCCCTGATTTGTAGTAAAATCACGCATTCCACATTTTTTTTTCGATCTCTCGCATTATATCGCTGCTAATCACTTTAAATAATACAGATAAACGAACAAGTTTGAAATTATATTGTTTGAGCCCCCCGCCCCCCCCCCCGCTTTTTGAACCGACGGTTAAATTATAGTTGCGGCAAAATTGTTCATTTGCGGACACATTTCAACACCCCCCCCCAAACCTAACTCTGTAAGTAATAATAAATAATTTGGCGTATCCACCTGGCTGACTGCATTGTGTCCTATCAAATAACCTTTAATATTTGAAATCTCTATGCAATTGCTTATTTGTTTCAGGGTAGCAAAAACTAACAACTAAATAACATTATTCTTTTGTTCCACAACCTGCAAACCGGACGGACGGGACGACGGAGATGTAAGCTCATAATGAAAGAGAAATTTGCCAATTTTTACAAACATCATACAAGTACATGTACATAAAATACCTTAGAATGCTACTAATATGTACATTCTTTCCCCAACAAAATTTAAAAGTAAATTAAATGTATTTTTTAAAAGTTGCATGGAAATATCAGAAGAATTATAGGCGTAATGCAAGCCAACTTCCAGTAGTCTACACCTAGAAACTAACAATCACAAGCATGCAAATGTTCTAATACACACCTGTGTGTGTTAAGTAAGCGCGAAGAGAGCAATCGCGTATCGAGCTGCCACGCGTCAAATGCTTATAGGCGTCGAGCTCAGCTCATGATCTTTATTGAGGAAATTTTTTCCTCCAGCTAATACGGTATAGGAGAGGCTCGGTGCGCAACCAATCGTCGTGCTTCGTTCGATTTGGCTATGGGCCTATCTAGCGCTTCGCGCTTATAAAATCTATGGATAAGGAATGAAGGACGCCCTCTATAGATTCATGAGACCGGATGAACTTGAAACTTTTTTGTGGATAATAAAGCCAAATGCTCAAAGTTTACCTATTGCTGGTTTTTCAAAAATCACCACTTTCATAAATTCCCCAAATGTCGGTTTTATGTAAATTATAATACAGAGGCTTCAATGGGTAATTGGAATTTCCATATTTGTTTTTTTTTTTTGAATACCCTTTCCCTTCCACCCTCCAGAACCACAATGCCGCTTTGCAAGGATGTTCGCTATATTATTTAGCCAACATATATGTGAGTGGAGTTCTGGTTCTTGGGGTGGAAAGACCTCACATTTTTTTTGGCATTTTTTGTTTCTGGGGGGCCGGACCACTAAATGGAATTGCCCAAACACACGTAACTTTTTTACAAATACAACCATCCACACACTATGTGGGAAAGGCATGCTTAATCTACCAAGGGCCTCATTCACAAGTAGCCTTGGTGAGCACATTTAACAACAGCTGACCATGCATGTCCTGGGTATCATAAATCTACTAAAATACAGGGTATGTTTTTTGCTAATACAATGGTGGAAATGAACACTCAGCCGTTGTAGTTGCCGATTTTGAGACGAGCCGTCGCTGTATGGTCTAATTTGCCGGGAGACTGTAGTCGCAAATTTCCTCAAAATCCTTTTTGGTGTTTTTAAGGTGTTTTTCTACATTTAAACAGTTTGAGAATGGTACACCTTGGGTTATCTCCCTGATTTGTAAGTTTAATTCACGCATTTCCAACATTTTCGATTCTCTCGCAATCATCGTCTGCTAACTCTTTAATATACAGAATAAAACGAACAAGTTTGAAATTATATTGTTAGGCCCACCCCCCTCCCCCGATTTTTGAACCGACGGTTAATCTAGTTGGCCGGCAAAATTGTTCATAGTTGCGTACACAAGGTTTCACACCCCCCTAACCTACCTCGTAGTCAGAAGTAAATATTGCTTATCCACGCTGCTGCCTTGCCAATTGTGTCTTCAAATAACTTTTATTTGAAATCTCTATGCATTGCTTATTTGTTAAGGGTAGCAAAAACTAACACTAAATAACATTATTTCTTTATGTTCCACACCTTCAAACCGGACGGACGAGGGACGACTGACGATGTACAGCTATATAAAGAGATTTGCCATTTTTTATTTACAAACATCATACCAAGTACATGTCCTAAAAATACCTTAAGAATGCTACTAATATTACATTTCTTTCCACAACAAAATTTAAAATACATATAAATGTAATTTTTTAAAAAGTTGCATGGAAATATCTAAGAATTCATAGGCGTAATTCAAGCCAACATTCCAGGTAAGTCCTACACTCCAAGAAACTAACAATCAACATCATGCAAATGTTCTAATACACCCTCTGTTTGTGTTTAGTAGCTCGAAGAGAGCAACGCGTATCGCAGCTGGCAACGCGTTCCAATCTTAGAGAGCATGTCGAGCTCAGCTCATGAATATTTATTGGAGGAAAGTTTTACTCCACTAATACATGCGGGTAAAGAGAGCGTCGTGGGCTCAACCAAGTGCGTCCTGCTTCGTTCGATTTGGCTACGGGCCATCTAAGCGCTTCGCTTATAATATCTATGGGATAAGGAATGAAGGACGCCTCTATAGATTTCATGAGAACCCGGATGAAACTTGAAACGTTTTTGTATAATACAGCCGACATGCTCAAAGTTTTACCTATGCTGTTTTGAACCAAAAAATCACACTTTACATACATTCTACCCCAAAGTCGGTTTGATTAAATTTATAAATACCGGCGTAATTGGTAATTGGAATTTCCATATTTGAACCTTTCCACCCCAAGACCACAATGCCGCTTTGCAAAGGATGTGCGCTATATTAATAGTTTACAACATATGTGAGTGGTTCTGGTTCTTGGGGTGAGAATACCCTCATTTTTGCATTTTTGTTTCTGGGGTTCCGGAACACTAAATGAAATTGAAGCAATAAACAACAAACGAACTTTTACTACAAACCTACCACATCACTATGTGGGAAGGCATGACTACTCTACCAAGGGCTCAGTTCAGTAGCAATGGATGAGCACTGTTAACACAGCTGACCATGCGGTCTGGGTATCATAATATCATACTCAAAACAGGGATGTTTTTGCTCAATACAATGGCTGAATGAAAGCTCTTGAACTGCGTCCTTAGCTCATAACTGCTCATTGATATAAATAGGCGCGGTCATGGTATGGCCATTGTGTCGATTTCCAGGGTCTGATTGGTGTGAAGACGGTTATATAATCCCATTAGCAGCATAAGCTAATGGTATTTGGAGTATTTTATAAAGGGCTGCCTCATTAGCCTCTTTGTAGCTTTAGGAAGGACAAAATGTCTATCTTAGGCGTCACTTAAAAGCTCTATGACAAAGGGCAGCTATGCAACATCTTCCTGTTTCTTCATATAATTAATAAAGGTCATTGAAATGGAGGAAGGCTCTAAGCTTGCTTTTCCAGCGAGCATGCCCCTGAAGTTTCTCAGACTTTTCTCCATTTTTTCTTGATACAAGGTATTTTAGGATAAAAAACACCTTGCGTAACATGATTTTTTTAAAGTATTTGTCAAATACCAAACTCAAAATTGATGGTGAAATAAACATATGATATAGAGGGCCTCTTCTTCCTTATCCGGCGATTGTCCCTTTGGAACCTCATACCGGGGTAAGGGTTAGCCATAGAGCTAAATAAATAAATAAAACTCTATGGGTTAGCCTCATTCATTAAAACAACAAGGACAAAGGGACACTCCCTAATCTCACTAACATCTAGCAACATTAAAAATGTTAAAGAGTAATTTGCATTTTTTACACACAACTTCATGAAAGATTCCGATTTGTGTGATTGCAAGAAACAGGGCTTTTTGATTTGGAAAATAACGTTTTGTCTTTCTTTTAAAACGCACGACCTCTCACCGATGTGTTGATTGAAAGCGATCTATTTCACCCCATTCAACGGCCCCATGTCAACTTGGGAAAATTGCGTTAAAGTAAGGCAAAGTTTCAAAATCGGGAAAGTCTATTGAAGTTCCTGAATGTGGCAGATATCGAAAAACTTTGCAAAACTTAGTGCAACCTAAGGATATTTTTGTGGAATCGGTATTTTCAGGCCTAACTTTATGCATCTTCCCAAAGTGACAGGGGTTCTCTGTTTAGCAATTTTTGGTCATGTGTCCATTTATTTGCCATTGCTATTGCAAAAGTACAAAAAACATTTTTAAAAAAAAAAAAAAAAAAAAAAAAAAAAAAAAAAAAAAGTGAAATTTTTTTTAAAAGTCAAAAAGGCAAATGACATTTCAATTTTCCTCCATCACATATATCAATTAACAAAAACGAAGCCCTTTAGGTTTCGCTAAGAAGTTAGTTTGAATTGTTGTCTTATAAGGAAACACAATAGCATTCTGGAGGATAAAAGCGCCCGTATCAGGCTACTACAGCGACCTTTTTTCAAAATGCGTAACCACAATCTTAAAATTCACTTTGCAACCAGAAAAGCTGTTATTATTCTAGTGGGAACATTCTTAAAATTAAAACGACGTTTCAGAAGAAAAAAGGGCCGTTATATGTACTTAAAAAAAACCGAATAAAGGTAAATTTAACATGATTTACAGCCACAGCCACCCCCCCACACACACCACCCACACACACACATACACACCCACACACACCAACATGCACACACACGCACCCAAAAATCCAACCTATTGCTCCCTGAGACCTGCACAATATTCGAAATCAGTAATTTAACACTGCTTGATAAATCGAAGGATTCCCATTTATTATGTACATCACTAGGTCCCCATAACCATCCTGTGGTAATATAATATCGCCCCAAGCCCCCCCCCCCTCCGCCCCATTTGTCTCCATACAGCGTCGTTTAACCCATTTCATCAAACGACGCGAAAGATAGTTTAGGCCTTAAAATACCTTCTAATGCAGTCCCAAGGGATGCTTGTGACACGTGTTAAACAAGCCATCAATTGCAGCACTTATCCCAAAACCTGATTTTGGTCAAATAGGCACATGTCCACTTGGGAAATGCGTACAGTAAATGCAAAGTTTTAAAATCGGGCAAAGTCTATTGAAGTTCCTGAATTGGCAGATCTCGAAACTTTGCAAAACTTATTGCCAACTTAAGGAAATTTTGTGACTCGGTAATTTTCAGCCTACTTATGCATCTTCCCCAGTGACATGGGTCTTTCAACGTCCCAGAGGTTATGGTGTTATCTGCATATTATGGCCAAAAACTTGGTCGTCTATGTCGAAAAGATCCATGCCGGTGATAGCCTCAAGTTTATGCATCATCATGCCTACATGCCATGTGATGGGGGGGGTTACCGTACCTCTGCTTTCATTATGATGACACTATGCCAGAATCACCGAGATTTTCAACTAGGATTGTGATCATTATGTTGTGATCGTTTGTGTGACTTAAATGCTACCTTGAAGGAGATCCGAGACTCATCATCAATTGTGTAATCGCTAAATCTTACTACTCCTGTCAACTTCCCATCTGGTAATACATTTATTCACGGTAATAGTGCTTGTCAAACACCAGATGCACATTCAGATGTATGGCACGAACAAAATGAAGCTACTAATACTTCTGACCACTCTGCGCTCGTCGCTTACTTGAAGTGCAAAAGATGACCAGCTATGTACAACATTATCCATGGTAAACCAAATTACCACAGATATAAGTGGGAAAAAGCTGACTTGGAAACCTACAAAATGAAAGTCCGACGCTCTCTGGCCGATTTAACCTTCATGTCTGATGATCCCATTCATGTTTTTAACTTGTGGCAACATTCAAGCAACGTTACAGGATGCCGCTTCATCAGCAGTACTATGTGTCAACCTCCAAAGAATCACAAATTCAAAATCTCCGATCTCTCTCTCTCTTCTCTCTCCTCTCTCCCTCCCTCTCTCTCCTCTCTCTACTCAGTGGCGTAACGGGGGGTGGGGGGGGGGCGAGCGCCCCCAGCTCAGAGCAAAGTTTCCCCCCGCAGCCCAGTGCTATGGAGAAGGACCCAAATTCGCCCCCTTAGAAAATGCCTTGGTACCCCTTCTGCCCCCCCCGCCATTTTCAAAGGTTGGTTACGCCCAGAGCCTCTCGTCACCCCTCCCCCTCTCGTTCACCCAAATGTACCGTTGGGAGCGAAGAAGAAAAGTACGGAAAACTGTCAATCTATGGGAAATACCGTATATTTTACATATTTACGGTATATGGCCGTTTATTTTAGGTTTAGTGTAAATTCCCAGTGGCGTAACCAGCGGGAGGGGGGTCATTACCCTGCTCAGAAGTAGCTTTTCAAAATGCTCAATGAGTTTCTTCATTACTGTGGAGTTCCTCAAGGCTCGATCCTTGGGTCCCTTTTGTTTCTCTTATGCAGTAATGACCCCACCCCCTTCCCACTTGGTTCTTAAATACCCATTACCAACAATTAATTATTTGCGGAAGAACACATACTTTTTTCACATCCCATTCCTAATACACTTGCAGTTGAACAAATAGGAAATAAAGAACTTGATATTATCTCAAACTGGTTTTAAATTAACAAATTAGCGCTGAATATAAAACAGACCAACTATATAGAATGTTTAAAAACAATATAATAATAAGCATGCAGAAATTAAACTAGATTGTTAAAGTAAGCAATAGCCGTATTACAAAATTCATTGGTATCCTTATTGATCACCAATTTATCCTGGAATTCCCATACCCACACCTTTCCCAAATTATGCTAGATAAAACGGGGTCATCCGTAAAGTTAGACCATTTCTTCACACATTATATAATTCACTTATATTACCTTATATTTCATATGGAGCCATAGCTTGGGTAACGCTGGTCTGGACGCACTTTTTGTATTCTCCAGAGAGTCCCTTAAAACATGTACTAACTCCCTGTGGCTTGCCCACACAGATCCTTTATTTTCTCTGCTCAAAACGTTGAAGTTTTAATAATGAAGATTTTTAACTTAGCTTGCTACATTCATGTATCCATACAACTATAACCTTCTACCGGAGGGCCTTGATTGATCAGATTTTTAAACTTTTCTACCCATACTCACATTATGATACCAGGCAAGCCCAAAAAAAAAAAAATACTACCCCGGTAAAATCCATTTTTAAAATACCGTACGTGCTAATACTACCCTGATGTTCCAAGGCCCTCTACATCTGGCGCCTTATATTCAAAACTCCCCAACTATCACTTCCTTCAAGTT